>JADHYT010000079.1:80541-91099 GCA_027604725.1 Entophlyctis luteolus
TTACTACAATACTAATAAACCACATGAAACACTTCCATTTCAGTATCTTTCAAAATGAATGTTATTTATTATTTTTTAATTGTGTTTTTTTTTTTCCTTCCTTTTCGTGCCCCCAAGGGTTACATGCACTTTTATTTTTCGATCTCGCGCGCCGGCGGGCGTTGCGGATTCAAAGGAAAACAGCCAACCTTTGCCTGCGGCCGTATTGCGCTGCCAACATAGGCGGCACTAACATCCGCTTTTTAATCCTCATTACACGAAAAAGTTTCATGTGACGGAACCGATTCTCGCACTTCCTCCGAAGAAGTTTGTATCACGGTTTTTTTTTTTTGGTTTTTTTTTTTTTTTGAAATGTAATTCCGGTTGTGGAATAGATCCCAGCATCATAGAATCCGGTCAGAAAAATTTTCGGATGGCGATGCCATGTAGCAGCAGCAGCAGCAGCCGAGCTACACTCCGCTTCAGCCGCTGCGTCCACGAAGTTACAAATATGGCGCGTAACATGGTTGACACATAGCAAAATTCATCGCCTCAACGATCTTTCAGATACATTGACTGCGAGAAGGCGCGCAAAAGCATACCAGTATACCACCACGCTATCGGCACCAAATCAGATGCTAAAAAGAAAAGAAGAAAAAGAAAAGGAGTAAAAAAAGGTTTCAACAGGGAAAATATCGCATTTCGGTACGCAGAAATGATAACAGAAGATTTATTGCCAAGATGCGCTCCATGTTTTGAATCAATAAGTTTTGAGGCCTTTTGTAGATTGTTCCATAAATTCTGAGAATTCACGATTAGGTTTGCCTCTGATCGGATGGCAGTAATGCAGCCAGTGACAAGAAAAACGAGTTTTTTCCAACATCGAATGCAGGTGTCCAAGCCCCTTCAACTTCAAGAGCATGCACAGGAATGAATGGGATGGCTGTATCAGAGAAGCCACAAATGAGTTTCGATGACAAATGCGTGCATGAAGTGAAACAGGCGAAAAAGAGGCAACGGGGGAAGAACTGAAACTGCGAAAAAGATTCACGAATGAGCCAGTCGTTCAACATTAACGAAAGCGTAATCCTCCTCACTGGTGGCGCCGGGTTCATGTATGTTTCCAACGCGGGTTTTGGTTTGGACGGGGCGACGACAGGGGGCCTGACTCAATTTCGAAACGCAGAGGTTCGCACATGGTACATCACCTCGTCCACACGTATCCCGGATGCCGCGTGTATAGTATGGACAAGCTGGAGTACTGCTCGTCAATGTCGAACTTGGATGCTGTCAAAGACTGCGATAACCACAAGTTTATCAAGGTAATGGGACCACAAACGAAAACGATTGTGCTGACGAAACGTTCCAAAACTTCAACAGGGCGACATAACATCTGCAGACTTTGTCAACTATATCATATCAGAGCACGGGATAGATACGATCATGCATTTTGCTGCACAATCACATGTAGATAATTCGTTTGGAGATTCATTCGAGTTCAGCAAGAGCAACATCCTGGGCACGCACGTTTTACTCGAAGCTTCCCGGACGCACGGAATAAAACGGTTCATTCATGTAAGCACGGATGAGGTGTACGGAGAGGTCGCGAAGGGCGAGGTATATTCTCCTTATCGATGACACACTCCAAATTGACAAGTGTTTCGATTCTAGCCAAATTGTATAGAAGATAGAGTACTCGCCCCAACAAATCCATATGCAGCTACTAAGGCGGCGGCGGAAAGTTTGGTTATGGCGTACCACAAATCGTTCAAAATTCCGGTGGTCATTACGCGGTCAAACAATATTTATGGGCCGAACCAATATCCAGAAAAGGTTATTCCAAAGTTTATTTGCTCTTTGTTGAACGGAAGAAAATGGTGAGCTGTTGTTGCTTTATTGGAAACTCGTTTAGCTAAAGAGTGTTTTTTTTTTTTGTACTTTGAATATAAGTTTTATTCACGGGAACGGAAGTAACTCTAGACATTATTTGCATGTTTCAGATTTGACAAAAGCTATGGCGATAGTTTTAGAGAAGGGAGAGATTGGTCAGACGTACAACATAGGCACGGACCTCGAAGTTAGCAATTTACAACTGGCACGATTCCTGCTGCTGAAATTAGGACTTGTGGAGCGGAGGCCAGGAAGCCACGGAAAACTTCTAGACTCTCTTGGTAATCTTGCAGGGACGGGGGAGAAGCTACATGGGGAAGAGGAGTTCTTTGCGTTTGTGGAGGACCGACCGTTCAACGACCGACGGTATGCAATCGACTCGCAGAAAATGCACGGGCTTGGATGGCAGCCGGAAGTTGGATTTGAGGAGGGGATCGCGCAAACAAGTTGAGTGCAGATGTTAATTTTTTGCGGGGTCTGACACACACTCTTTGTGCACACATATGTATCTATATAATCAGTCGAGTGGTACGGGGCGCACTGGGATGGGTGGTGGGACGAGGACGTTGCGGCGACGTCGCTTGTGGCGCACCCAGGGCGGGTGATCCTGCGCAGCGGGTGACGGTCTTTCTTTTTTTTTTTTTTTTTTCTTTTTGTTTGTTGCAAACACACACACACACACACACACGCGCACGCGGTCACTGGCTGCCACTGCCCACCACCACCACCACTACCACCACCACCACCACTCCACACTGCCTGCACACAGCACCTTCCCCCCACCCACGCACGCTCTGCTCTGCTCTGCGCCTCCCAACCAGCCCTCCTCTCCTCCATCATCGCTTCATGAGAATCGCCTCCCAAGACCAGGTCGATGCCCTGCTGCGCGAGACCTTCACCGCTGAGACCAGCGACGAGGTCGTTGTCGCCGCCCGCGCTCTCGCCCGTCTGTCCATCGCCAATCCCGACGAGGGCGTCCGCGCCTTGTTCGACAGGCGCATCCTCGCCACCCTTCTGGACGCCGCTAAAGATAAGAAGAGCGGCCTCGCCCGCGAAGGCGCCATGCTGGCCCTCGCCGCCATCTTCTCTGCCGATGGTGCTGGCGCCTGTGCTCCCCTGTGTCTGAAGACGTACGTGCAAGCTTGCCCCCGTTCACCCTATCCCCTGTTGCTATTGTTCAACTACAACAACGTGTCTAACAACCAATTCATTCTGCGATAACATTTAGCTGCGCGCCAATCATCCTCGACTTGTGCGCCGACAAGGGCGCCGTCGTTCGCGAAGCCGCCGTCGACGCCCTCAATGCCCTGTTTGCCCTCCCGTCCCCGGAAGCTGTCAAGCCGCACGTGCTTCCCATCTTGTTCGAGCACGGCCTGCCGTCCTCTCGCAAATGGCACTCTCGGTCCGTTGGCTTGTCGTTTGCAAATCACAATATAACAACCTGATGCAGTGTCGCCACGCTCAACGTTTTGAAGCAGCTGGCGCAACGTGCGCCAGAGCAAATCGGCGCTTCGCTCGTCGAGCTCATTCCTGCTGTCAGCGAATGCATCGACGACACGCGTACTGAAGTTTCCGAAACTGCTTATGCCACCATGACTGCAATTTGCTCCGTTGTCGGAAACCAGGACTTGGCTCCAAAAATACCAATCCTCGTTGATTGCATCGCGCACCCTAATCACATAACCGAATGCATCCAAAAACTCAGTTCTACAACATTTGTCGCCGAGGTCAACGGCACTGCTCTTGCAATCCTCGTTCCTATCCTTGTGCGAGCATTGAACGAGCGCTCAATGGTTGTTCAGCGGCAAACTGTCATCATAATCAACAATCTGTGCAAGCTCGTGAGGGATCCCGCTGAAGCAGGACAGTTTTTACCGCTCTTACTGCCCGGAATCGACACAATCATCGAGATGGCTGCGTTCCCCGAAGTTCGTGCTCTCGCAACTGCCGCTCGCAACACTCTTGTTAAAGCCGGTGGCGATGTGAAAAAAGATTCGGTTGTTCCGGATGAGGTAATCTTGTTATCCTTGCGTGATTTTTTTTTAATATTGGTTGGTTTTTTTTTGTTTCTTTTTGCAGCTTAAGCCGCAAGCAGTCTTGCAAACATTTTTATCCATCATCCCCAAAGTGTCTGGCACGTTCATTGACGCCCTTTTCATTGAGGCTCTCGAATTTATTTCGCCGATCGCATCAGCAATGTTTGTTGATAGTAGATTATCATTCAAAGAGTGGACCGAGTTGGACATATGTTCGTCGCTGCTTACTGCGTTTATCGGCAAAAAAGACACGGATCCAGTCATAAAAGCCGTCCTCGCGCACTATACCGCTTTGGAAAAGAAGCGAAGGCAAGGTGATGCCGCAGATGTCGATGATGGTGTCGAGGAAATTTGCAATTGTGATTTCAGGTACAAGCGAGATTCCCCTCCCAAGAAAATTGCGAAGGTTAATCCGAAAACAACAAACAAAAAAAAAACAAACAACAAAACTAAACAGCCTTGCTTACGGTGGAATGATGTTGCTCAATCACACAAACCTCACACTGAAGCGTGGAATGCGCTACGGGCTTTGTGGAGCAAACGGCGCCGGCAAGTCGACCCTCATGCGCGCCATAGCCACCGGAAAAGTAGAAGGCTTCCCCTCCCCGGAACAGCTTCGCACAGTAATGGTGGAACATGCTTTGCAAGGCGAAGACGCGACATTGCCGATCGTTGACTTCATTCAAACTGACAACAAGCTTGCTGGCAAAACGCAACAAGAAATATCAGCCGCCCTCTCAGCGGTCGGCTTTTCCTCTGAAATGCAAAAGAATTCTGTGGGCTCTTTGTCCGGAGGATGGAAAATGAAGTTGGAGCTTGCGCGCGCGATGCTTCTCGATGCCGACGTTTTGCTGCTCGACGAACCAACCAATCATTTGGACGTGTAAGTCCGATTATTTTTTTGGGGGGGCTCACGAAAAATTTTTTATTTTGTCGTTGACAGAGGAAACATTAAATGGCTGGAAGAATACCTCAACAGTCAAACGAGAATAACTTCGGTGATTGTGTCTCACGATTCGTCGTTCTTGGATAACGTCTGCACGCATATTATTCATTATGAGCGCAAAAAGCTTGTGTACTACAAGGGCAACCTTTCTGAGTTCGTGAAAGTAAAGCCAGAAGCAAAGAGTTATTACACTCTGAGTGCATCCCAAGTGAAATTCTCCTTCCCACCTCCAACAATTTTGACCGGAATCAAGTCTGCCACCAAAGCAATATTATACATGAACAACGTTAACTACCAGTATCCCGGAGCAAGCAAAATGTCGCTAAGTGACGTCAGTGTGTCTGTTTCTTTAAGCTCGCGAGTCGGAATTGTCGGCAAAAACGGTGCCGGGAAGTCAACTCTCATAAAAGTACTGCTTGGAGAACTTCAGCCGTCTTCAGGAACTGTGTGGAAGCATCCTAACTTGCGGGTTGGATACGTTGCGCAGCATGCTTTCCACCACCTTGAACAACATCTGGATTTAACTCCGAACAAGTATTTGCAGTGGAGATATGCCAACGGTGACGATAGAGAAGTTCACGCAAAGGTCACGCGTGTTTTAACGGAGGAAGACAAGAAACAAATGAGCAAATACTTGGACGTGGTCGGAACAAAGCGCCAAATCGAGGTGTGTTGTACTGTGGGATTTCGAATTGTTTTTGTTTTGTTTTGTTTTAACACTATTTTCTTTTTCTTTTCTTTTATTCGGAAGTACATCATCGGCAGACAGAAGCTGAAGAAATCATTTCAATACGAAATCAAGTGGGTCGGTCACAAACACAAGTTTAACACCTGGCTTCCGCGCGAGCGTTTAATCGACGAAGGATTCACCAAAATTGTTCAAGAATTCGACGACCACGAGGCTGCACGAGAGGGGCTCGGGTACCGCGAGCTCATTCCATCAGTCATCCGCAAGCACTTTGAAGATGTCGGGCTTGACGGCGACATTGCGGACTTCAACATGATAGGCGGGCTGTCGGGCGGACAGAAGGTGAAGGTGGTCATCGCAGCGGCGCTGTGGCAAAACCCGCACATTCTCGTGTTCGACGAGCCGACCAACTACTTGGACCGCGACTCCCTGGGCGGGCTCGCCGTGGCGATCCGCGACTGGGGCGGCGGCGTCGTGATGATTTCGCACAACGACGAGTTCCTCAGCGCGCTGTGCCCGGAGCTGTGGCTTGTGGACGCCGGCCGCCTCGTGCACAAGGGCAAGAGCGCCGTTGCGACCGAGAATTTCGAAGACCACGCCGAGGAGGCCAAGAAGATCGAGGCCAAAATCCGGCCAAAGAAGAAGAAGCTGACGCGCAACCAGCTGAAGGAGCGCGAGGTGCGGCGACGCGAGAGGCATCTGAAGTGGCTGATTGAAGGCGGAGAGAAGCCGAAGGACTCGGATTCGGACTGACCGATTTGCCAGGGGTGGTGGTGGTGGTGGTGGGTGCTTATTACATTTCATTTTTGAATGTGTGTTGTGTGTGTGTTGGTTGGTTTTTGGTTTTTTGGTTTGCTTTTTTGTGCGGACAGCCGCCGTTGGCAGCGAACTGCGTGCGGTACGGTATTTGGTCCAGGTTCACAACATGGGGTTTTGTCATATTTTTTGCCCGATTTGCAGTAAAGTCCTTCTGCTCACCTAGAATGTAGAATATGCCTTTGGGCCAGATCTTGCTTCAGCCTGCTTGATGATTTTTCCACAGAGAGTAACTTTCCACTACATTTGGGCATTCAACGTGCTGGACAAGTTCTCGTTCAGGTTTGTGCGCGTGTGTTTCCTGGTATCATGTGGCTGATCGAGCACCAGACTTCATTCACACGGCACTTCGGATGCCACATCTTTTTGTGTTACGTGACTCGAGCCATAATCCAGAATATCTAACTAGTAACAGAAGATACTGGCGCAAAGGAAGTTGAAAAGTGAGGCTTCCGTTCAATGTGTTGGAGGAAGGACCGGCAGTGATCGACTTGCTGGAACCAAAACGGTAACTAATCGATGGCATGTCACTGTCAAACAAGCTTCTCTAGGTATGCAAAGCGTGGAATAGACGAGCAGGTCATCGATGCAATGGGGGAATAAACCGGCGAATTTGATTGCACTGTCGTTTGACGAAAAATGCACTTGCAAGGGTCCGAATAGCATCCTTTTACTGCGAAGAGCAGTTTCCAGATGCTTTTTTTTTCGTATGATTTAAGGAAGGGAAGGAAACAAATCGCAGCACGAGGCAGGGCGTTCGCTCTGGATTGCCGAATTCGCCGATTAATGGTTGGATTTCCAAGCAGAGTTCAAATCACACAACATGCAGATACATAATATAATGGCAAGGACAAGTGCGGGTTTGTGAACAGCAGAATGAGTCTCGGCGACAGGTTTTTTTGTCAGACACGAGATTTGTTTGTGTTTTGGCCTCCAAGTTCACAGCGCCACTTCCTCCAAGCTGCCGCGTCCAGGCGCCTCGCGCTCGCGCAGAAACAGCACCGCCGCCACCGGCATCACCGCCATGCCCAGCAGCACGCGCATCGACACTGCATACCCCGCGTTGTAGGCGTCTATTAATTGCTGCAAAGCTTCTCCAGCCCGCGGAATCCCGCTCCCAGCATCTGCAAGAACCTCCCGGATTTCAAGCAGCTGCGTCCGGGCAATTGTTTGCAGAGCGGTCGAGTTCATTACTTCCATCAGCACTGCCGACTCAGACACGGTTATTGCCGAGATGTTGTTTTGGATTGCCCCGACAATGGCAACTCCCAACGCTCTGCAACGCTGTGTCAGTATATCACGCACCGCTCACATGAACCCAATTACCCGCCAAGAGTAATGAGAAACTGACTGAGCCCGCTGGCAATGTTTCCATGTTTCGCGCCAATGTAAAGTCCAAGCAGACTCAGTCGAAGTTGGATGAGAACTCCGCTAGGAAGTCCCACAAAAAATGTCACAAATATGATTTCCACGATGCTGGAGTTTTCGTTGAAGAAGCTTACTCCCAACGTGAAGAACATCAAAACAAGGGCGGATGCAATCATCAGATGCCAGTATCGTCCCAATTTCGCAACCAGGTTGCTGGCTCCGATGCTTCCTGCCATTAATCCCACCAAGAAAGGAATGCAGTAAACTCCGGATATGATAGCGGAGACGCCGTAATTTATCTGAAAAAATATTCTGACGAGATGTGTTAATTGCTGACAGAATTTTGAACAAGTGGAGACTCACGCCAAGTAATACAAAAGAGAATAGTACACTGCTCCGGCAGCAAATGAGATTGTCATGAGCGATACAACATTTTGATCCGCAAGCAAAGCAGGTGGTGCCATCGGGAATGGCGCGAAATTTCGTTCATTCCACACGAAAACGCCCAATGCAATCACAGCCAGCACAAGCAAAACAATGACTTGAGGTGAGCCCCAAGACCAAAAGACACCGCCTTGTTGCAACGCCGTAATAAAGCAGACAAGACAGACAAGCACCGAGGCGTATCCAAACAAGTCAAGCTTCAGAAACTTTTGTTTGAAGTCCCCGGATGGCGCTTCAACTTTCCATAGGCAGCTAATAAGAATCGGGGTTGCCATCGCACAGATTGGCAGGTTGATGTAAAAACACCAGCGCCACACTCCACCGTCAGCGAATGCACCGCCTATCAGGGGGCCCAAGACTGCAGAAACACCCCAAATCGCAGATATTCCCGCAATGTAGAATCCTGAGCAAGTTGAACGAATAAGTACCAAGACCATAAAAGTAGACAAGGATCATTTTTACCGAATTTTTCTGCTGAAACAACCTCCCCCATCATAATGAGACACAAAGCCAGAAGTCCACCAGCCCCAAAACCCGCAATGGCCCGTCCTGCAATCAGAACCTCCATACTAGAAGCTGCACCGCATACGGCACAACCAGCAACAAAGAGCACGTTCAGTCCGAGGAACGAAACTTTGATTCCGAAGGCATCGGCGAGATTCCCAGCCCTATTTTTTTTTTTTTTTTTGGTTGTTACGACCGCCGCATCAGTTATAGAAACTGATCTTAACTCACGTTGCCGCGGATAACGTTGACGTCATCAGAAAAACAGACCCTATCCACGGCAGCAGTTCTTGCTTTCCTAATTCTGCTGTAATCGCGCCTTCGGCAGAGGCAACGATAGTCGCATCGATTGCTGCAAGGAACAATGACATTCCAATGCATGCAATGAAGACCCAGAACACCAATGGTGGCAGGTATACCTTAACGCTGGTGGTGCTTGTTTGTGTTACCTTTTGGCTTGACATAATCTTTTTTAATTCTGGCTGCTGTTACGAGGTGGGCGGGGTTTTTATACTAATCGCCCAGTGTATTGGAAATCCAAATCAAATGCTTTTTTTGACCAGTAAATAGAAATGTCGTCATTTCGCTGGATTTGAAATATTGGAACAAACTGGATTAAATTCCATCCGAAAATGAAAAATCACAGAAAATTCCGGCGCCAGTCTTGTCGGTAGTGAATGAGGAGCTCGAACATAGATTCAGACATAGGCATTTGCCAGGGCTGTCCGCGGAGTGTTCGTCGAGATCACTGAGGCCTGAACGGCACCAAGCTTTCTTGCAGTGACTTTCGCCGTGATTCTTCGACTAATACAGTCAGAAAAATGGCATTGAATCAAGGCCAAGTAGTCCCAAATCACGCACCATCAGCTGGACCTGACCTCCTTCGCAACCAGGACTGTCTGTGCGGACAGGTTTGACCCAACAAAACAGATTGTAGGTGCTGTAAAGTGGAGAGCAAGGACACTGTGGAGGCGCTGCTTTGAGGCTGGGCAAAGTTTTGCCGAAACAAAATTGCGAACCACTTGCACCTGTCAAAGGTTTGGCAGAGACTTGGGTTGCTTGTCAGTCCAATCTGCAAAAGTGTTGGAAGGTGACAATGTGTGCAACAACAATGCACACCAAAGCACCTAAACCATTGGGCCAGTTAACAGCAATGGTGTTTATCAAGCCTGCCTCAGAAGCAAGGACAAGATCTGTTCTAATCCCATACATGAGCAGACACTAAAGTATGTTTGCCAGATATGTATCCAGCAGATATCCAGGATCCTATCCAGCAAATTTATTTTTTGTATCCTGATCTGATCTAGGATCTGGCAATGCATCTGCCAGGTAAAAAAAATTGCCAGGTAGACCTGTATCCTATCTGGCAGGTGCCAGATCCAAAAAAATCCAGCAAATCAATCTGCTGGATGCCAGATCCAAAATGCCAGATTTTTTATCCTATTTGGCACAGCCAGATTAAGCCAGACTTAGCCAGATAATCAGAAAGGATCTGACATCATTTAGCAAATTATCAGGCACAGGGACAGGCAGATCGGGTGGTTGGTGCAGTGTTTGGGGATGCGGAAACAAGCAGGGGTTTATTGGCAGTTGTTTTGTCAAAGAAAAAAGGAAAATGCACAATGTGTCACCATTTGTGACTCCAAATGAGTCACCGCCGACATGCCATTCATGACATCATCCCCTCCTCAGGCACTGGGTTCCAACTGGCACTGGCTTATCTGGATAGCGTTGATGAAACTCTAACACAGCCTCCAAGGCATTGATGAGATTGGGGGGTGCAGGTTCCCAGGTTGCTTCAGATATTGGGTACCCTTTCCATAGGACTAGATATTTAATCTTCCTGTGGACATACTTTGAATCAAGAACCTGGTCCACTTCATATTC
>JADHYT010000080.1:0-90317 GCA_027604725.1 Entophlyctis luteolus
CTTCCCACTTTCTCCACGAGGCTAGTGCAATGTTGAGACTGCTGAAAACAGTTGCTCTACATAAGTTGGATCATTCCTTCTCTCTTGACGTTGGAGTTATCGGGTGAATCTCCACTCCCATCTTCGGAACTCTGCTTCATCGCGTTCAGGACAAGATCTGCCAGTCGAAGACTGCCTTTCCTCCACAACTGACTTGAAGTGCATGGCATACAGAAATTCAGTTCCTGGCACTTAAGACGTTAAAGAGAAGAAAAGGCTTTGTTCGAAAAAGACGGTCCAGCATGGGATCATCATTTTATCTGGCTTATGTGATATTTACTGGTTCTAATTATTGGAAAATTTTTTTTGGCTGAATCAAATGACAAGCAGATCTTTGGAGGAAGGTGGAGCCAGATTCTCCAAAACTGCATCAATATCTGGCTGTGCTTGAAGAATGGGATTCACGCAGCGTTTCATTGCACTCGCGACCATATCTTCAGTCAAAGCATAGAGTTGTGTGTCACCACCAAGCCTTTGCAATTCACTTGTCCCATTTTTGTCATCCAGGAATTGTTTCAGAAGAGTCCTGTCAATTTGGACAGCATGCAGTCCATGGGAGCCAAGGGTTTGCCTTCGGATTTCCTCGACATAACACTGCAAAGTTTCTTATATTGTGGCAAACAACTACAACGCAGTACCTTCACAACTATCCGCAAAATAGCTCCCAGAATCCCTTCGCGTGACATTTCGGCAACCCCAAAGTATCCAGGATGATCTTCAAACATTCTACCTATGTTGTCGAGCATTGCATCAAACTTCCCAAAGCCAGGTGTGTTCATGAATTTGCCTCGATTTGCCAACTTTGGGCCAACTGCTGGACTGCCTGTTTGTGTGGGCCCAATGGAGCTTGATGCGCTGGCAAACATACTGCTTCCAGATTTAGCAAGTTTTCCTGATTTCAGAGCAGAAGAAGAGTTCAGTCGATTGGGGGAAGTCGAGCCCGAGATTGAAACTGTTGGTGCACCGGCTCTTCTATCTGGTGGGTGTATCAATTGAGATACCAATCATATAATCAAGATACCTCGACGCTCTTCGTCGTCAAACACGGGCTTCAGTTGCTGCTCCACCAATGACACTTCATTCAATAACTCACTCCATTCAGGGCTTGGCGCAGTAGGTTCATTCATTCCCATCCAGTCACAATTGACTATGTATTTTCGGACTCTTGAACAGAGACTTGCCGTTGCAACATTGACAAAGCGGAATGCAAGATTCTGCATGAATTTTAAAACGCAAAAAAAAAAAACACATTTTAAGCAAAGGACCTTCGCTGTTTCCTGCCATTCGACTGCCAGCGCTTTTCCGCACTTAAGGACTTTTGCTGTTCTGGGATCCATTGTTGTACGCGATGCTGCGCTTCCTTCGTTTTCCGAGTTCGTCCGTTTGGAAAATGATACACTCGAAGTCGCACCAGCAATAACACCTCCACCCACAGTGACAACAGCAAGATTCGCCGGTCGCTTGGTATGACTGGATCCGTAAGTGCAGCTTATGGCGCTGGGGTCAACACCACCGAGCGCACCATCTCGGCTTTTGAGCACAGTGCTGGCAAAAGAAGAAAACAGATTATTGATCTGCGTGGTAGCTAGCGAAAGAGCCGAGCGAGACATTATAAGTAGTAGAAGATTGTCAATGTGTGTAGGATTTGAGTCATATGTTTGGCCACTAAGGACTTTGAGCTCATTCCCGAGGTCATCCCAAAATTGTTCAAAGCATTGAGTGAGAAGCAAAAGAATGCCTTCGACACCTTCGCTGCCACCAGCGGATGCCGCAACAAAGCTTAGGCGTTTATCAACGAGATTTTCGAGAAGCGGAAACACTTTGTCTTGTATGCCAACTCTCAGACATGAACTTGCACTTTCCAGCACATATTTCGCACTCGAATCTGGTAAAGATATCTTTTCAAGTTCTCCTGATCGTCAAATCAGCGTTTGCATCATATGTGTTTGATATAAAAATACCTATATATTGCTTCTGAATAGTTCCAAAAGCAGTCTTCGCGATTTGCTTAATGCAGGCAACGGCTTGCGACTTGACACGTTCATTCATGTCCAGAAATAGTGTGAGACCACGCAGAGGCACAATGCCATTGACAATCGCATCAAAAGACGCAGCTAAAATGGCTGGCTTACATTGCCAGATGTCTGACTGAAACGCAAAACGTGAATCACATTCAGGAAAACAAAAACACCAACTGGAAGGACAAATTTTCTTATTTGCTCGAAGTATCGATCAAGGAAATTTTGACACAATCTGTCAAGCTCCATTTCCAGCCTTTCTCGATCCTGTTATTCAGCAAATACATTGAGCAGTCAAAATAGGCAAACGGACTCACTTCAAAGCTCAAACTTTGTGTAAAAAATCCACAAGATGAATCATCTCTGATCGCGAGAAACATATCGTGAAACCTCACTTGAAAATCACTAATTTGTTTGAGAACTTTTGAATTCAAATGTTTGACTCGCAAAACCGCCAATTCAACTTCCGAATCATCCGCAACCTTGCCAGAAGAGATGTCACTTGAAGAAAAGCGCGGTGCAGTCATTTCGTTCGTGTGAGAGATGGCTTCGTTGATGAGATTATTCATTTGCGTGTTCATTCTGCGTCAAACGGAAGGCGTTATGTCAATCCTAGTCAAAACATGCTCACGTGCTGAGATATACACTAGCGAGGTCTTCCAAGCTGGGAAATTCGCGTCCAAGAAGCCCAAGTAGCCATACGCAGTCTGATATTTGCGCCGGTGCTACCACCGACGCGTTCATGGCAGCAAGCAGACTTTGCGTAACTTTCTCCATTGTGGCACTGCATTCTGAGCTTATCTTTGAAAATATCGCGAGGTTGTCGTTGTAGTGGGAAAGAAGCGGCAATGTTTCGGTGTAGAGCAAAACAGCTTCACGAAGATGGTTACTTGCCAGCGACAATGAAAGCTTGGAGGGTAGCTCAAAAACAAATTGAAGCTTATGAATGAAGGCGCGAAGATTCAGTAAGAAGTAAATAAGATCGAAATGCGAACCTTGTTCAGCAAATGATGCACTGCCGACAGCTGAGTAATCTTTGCCCTCTTTTCGGCAAGAAAATCCGACACTTTCGCGGTGCCCTCTCCGACATCGCAGATTTTGGCCTCTAGCAACTTCATTTGATCTTCCATTGAGTCAACTTTTATTCGCATCTCCTTTATCGTGTCGGAAGCAGCAATAAACTTGTTGTAGTTTCCATAAACAAGAGTCTTCATGGACGCGTCGAGTTCTTTGATCTCAGTGACGAGGTCGTTGTCGCGTTGGATGAGATCGAACAAATTCGATTCGTTTATGCACTTTGACAGAAAGGTTTCGGGTACAAAGAAAGGAGAGTCCATGTCCATAGGATTCGGCCCGTACGGTCTATTCACTTTATTTGCGGTCACTGCGGGAGGAGGGGTATCTGTAACGCTTCGCGGTGGAAGGGATGCCGATGTCGGCGATGGCGCTGCAGAGTCTGATCCTGATTCCTTGCCAGCTGAGTCATTTGTAGACGTTGACAGATTGTAGAAGTTCTTCAGACGTGCTCTGTTTGTGGCAGACCGGTGCGGTGCTGCGAGAGACGCGACCGAGGGAGAAACCGACAGATTAGCATTGCTCATTTCCAAACAATGATCAGATATATGTCTATTTGGAACTGGACACGTCGATTCCGCTGCGCGGCGTGATAACATGAAAAGAAAAAAGTATCGCTTCAATCGATGGGAAATTTAAGGGAACACGCTTGAAAAAAAATCGACGAGGAATCGCCTGATGCTTGAACCGGAATATTGAGTTCACAGACTTTTTACGTTTCTCAGAAAAAACACCGCGCCCCTTTTCTTCAATATGCTCATAATTGCCTCGGAATATGTATTTTGTGTAGCAGCTAGTGTCAGCACCAATTTCTTTCTCGAGCTCAATGTGATCCGCGGATGTTCGAGTAAAGCATCCAAAAGATCTGCATGTCCCCTCTGACACGCAAACCGAATTGCCGCACACTCATTCGCAACAAAGACGTTGGCATTTGAGATATTCTCCAACAGCACTTTCGCAATCTTGATGTTTCCAGCCATACAAGCCAGGCCAAACTCCTCAACGCCATCAACCAAGATGCTCATTCGAGCGTGTTGTAATATTAACTCAACGATGTGCGGCTGTGTGTTTGTACATGCAAGCTTGAAGCCAGTTTTGACCGGTTGAACCATGCTTGGGTTCAACTCAAACCCCAGTAGCACGGCCCACGCGTTTCCATTGCAGCATGCAGCAGCAAACATCGCAGTCCCTGCCTTCGAAGGGTTCACCTTTGGATGAGATAGGAGAGAATCAATGAGCTCCATTGAGGCCAACGCGTCATGGGACGCGGCCGCCCATCGAAAGGCGCCATAATTATCAAGGGATGGGTCACACGCAGGGTCTTCCACCAGCATGGTGATAATTTCTTGGTTATTACGCGCGAGTGCATGGCGCATAGTAGATTCATCAATATGAGGACGAGGGTATATATGATTCGTTTCCTCGGGCGACAGCAATATGCGCACTGTACTTGCGCCAGCGTGGCGCACTGCAAGTGACAAAGCAGATGTTGTCCCGGCAACATCAAGTGTGTGCGAGTGGTGGTTGAGAATTTTGACCAGCAGATCATCCCGTCCATGCCAAGCTACCCAATTCAGGATGAAGGAGTTGCCAAATCTGCCAATATCTATCGAAGACGCTGAGCATAATACTATGGCTATTGGCGACTTGTAAATCGAGCTCGTTTGTCGCAGAGGCTGTAGCCAAAGGTTACGCTCCAAAGCCCAAAATGCTGCAAACGCCATCGAAGCTGCACGGTACACTAGAGGCAAGCGTTTCCAGTGTTTAACAGCCAGAATTCGCGTTTGGTGAATCTCGGCGAATCCAAGATGTCGATGGGCAAAAACGAAGTCCGTAAGCAAGAAGCGGAAAGCAGATACTGAGCACATCACAGCTGAGACGAGCGTGTTATCGATCGGTAGATGTAATGCGATCCCATGACGCAGCTCGATCGGAAGCAGCTCGAGGGATGAGAGTGGCGCGTCCATTCATTCAAATGATAGTTTCAAAAAGGGACGAAAACGCCCTGTTAAAACGTGACTGCGACCTTATCGTAGTTCTGACTGAAGAAGCTGAAGTTTATCAAGTGCAAAACCGGATCAACACAGTGAACCAGAAGTCAACAAAAGCCCATTTCCCTTTTGATGCTTTCAACAACCTTCATATTCTCCACGTGAAGATCCGTCAGGATTTGCAGATCCATTCCGGAATCTTTGCGCAAGTCTCGATTGTTGGGCAAGGGCTTTTCAGCAGGAACGATGGAAATACCCGCTGATCTCGCCAGTGTTGGTTTTTTCACTGTCGCGGCGTAGGCGAGCATCTGCGTCAGAAGATGTCATGCATTAGAAGAACCTCAAAAGTCCTTTTTTTTTCCTACCTTATCCCTCTTTTGTTTGGCAGATCCGTCACGTATGACTCGAGAATCCGTTGAGCACGCGACGACTTCTTGCATTCTTGATGATCCGAGTGTGCGACGTCGAACATCTTCAGCATACTCTCGCATGCGGTCACATCGTTTTCGCACTGCCAGAAAGGTTGGGGTGTTTCTGTTAAAACCGAGCGCACTCGGCAGCGGTGGCGGGAGTGGGTTGTGTATTGAAGAAGCAGACACGGCTTTGCGCTTCGGAAACAATCTTGCTCCTAAATTTGGAAGGCTCAGGCTTTCTGGCGTCTGCGATTTCGTGATCAAATGATCCGTTGCAGGTGCAGTATGTGGATGAACGGACGAAGCTTTTTGAAGGATGGGTAACGACATTGGAATTGGCTTCAGCACAGCAAGTTTTGCCGAGTTCTGGCTGGGCGCCGGTAGTTTGACCACCAATGGCGGTAAAAGTGCTGCGTGCTTTTGAACTGTGCCTTTTGAAATCTTGCTGCAGAGCGGCGCTTCCGTTTGCACGAGCGAAGTGGCTTCAGTGATTCCTTTCACTTCCCGGCTGGGGAAATGAGCAAGTTGTGTGAATGTACTTCGCGCCAGAGTGCTTTGTGTGTTTGCTTGAGATTCTTTCCGGAATGTATCTGCTTTATCCGCTTTAAAATATCCATCGTGCTCGGCAGTATTTACTGAAGCTTTATTTTCGGCATTTTGAGCAGAACTGCGTTCCAATTGCAGTTTCAACGACTTCGCTTCCGCGGAGATGTTCTTGGTTCGAAAAGCGCAAGAAATACCTGTGACAGAGTCGCATACATATCCCCGTGGCAGTGTGGAACTGGGATTCTTGACAATACGAGGAATTGACGGGCATTGATTGCGCATAAAGGGATGATGCTTTGGCATTGAGGGATTCATTGAATAATCCGCAGTCAACGGTTTGCCACAGTCGCGAATTGTACCTTTGGAATTATTTGTAGACTCCAGAGTCGATTGGAGCGATGGTTTGGGAATAGTTTGTGACGCATGGCAAGTAAACGCAAGTTTCGGTTTCGAGGGCCTTGTTATTTGTTGCCGAGCTTTAGAGAGGTCGATATCGAAGGACGCTGGATCTACTGTTGGTGACGTGGCGAAATGTGCTTGCACTGATTCGTCCGAGTGAACGGCGGGAAATAGGCCGAGAAGTTGAGATAAAAGCAAAACAGACACGGGCTTCTCTGAGACAGTGTCGATTGCGCGTCTTTCATCCAAGCTTAGCGATCCACTTTGCGACTCGTCCAGTGGAAACGCATTATTGGAAGGAGAGCGCTTTCGAGAATGACAGGTATCATGGTGGTCGTGGTCGTCAAGCTTCAAATTCGAGGGTAGAACAGACGATCGCTGTCTCAAAATTAACGCAAGCTTCTTCGGGCGTGGCCGTCGCTGCAGGATCAGATGGTGGGCGTTCTTAAAGCGAGTGGGATTTGCGATGGAGCGCCTCGTCGAAGCATCGGGCGACGCGCCTTGGACAGGTGCGGGCATTGCGTGCGGGGCGACGGGGGAGGCGGGGGTTGCGGGGGGCGCACTTTGCATTGCGGCACTGAGCATCGCTGTGGCACTGTGCATGGATGGCGCGAATTGTCAGATTTTCCCTGAAGAAGAAGACGATGGCGGTCGTTGCTGCATGGTCGATTGATTGCTTGGTTGAATGATTGGTTGATTGATTCATTGATTCGCTGATTCGTTGGTTGATTCATGCCCAAAAGCCCGCAAAGAGTTTGAAAGAAGCCCCCGCCGTTATCTCCGCTGCCGCTGCATTGATTAAACAAAACTAAACTTTTTTGACCATTTACCGCGACCACGCACCGGGCCTCCCGCTCTGCCCTGCCGGCCCCGCCCCGCCCCGCCCCCGCCCCCGCCAACTAGACGCTCCTCGCAGCAAGACCCCAACATACACCAGCCGTCCGATTTCGCACAGGCTTAGACAGACAGCATGCTTGGGCTCACCATGGACAAGAAGCTCTCCCCCGAGCAGCAACTGCACCAGCAGCAGCGCCAATACTACGACCAGATGCAGTCTCTTTACTCTCAATACAATACGCACTCTCTGCAGTACAATGCTGCTCCCTTGCCCCGGGGGTCGTTCGAGCTCAGCCCAGAAGAAGAAAAGGAAGCTCTCCGGCTCTCTAGCAGCTTTGGTGGGCCGGCATTCATCCTTTAGAGCATTCGTTGCGGTTTTTGATCTGACTGCGTGAATTTGGACAGGTCCCGGAACCTACCATGCATGCGCTGCCGTCGTCCGGTTGCAAACGTCGGCAACCGCCCATAGGCTAATGGCTGACAATCTGCAGGCCCAGGCTGACTTGATGCTAGGATGGTTGAGCAAGATCCGTGGGGCCGTGGAACCTTCGTTGTCTGGCAACTCTGTCGGTTCGGCAACACTGGCAAGCGAGGCAGCACCTGACCAAAGCCCGTTGCGAGAAGAAGGAGGCGCGCTTGGGAATTATTATCCACAGCGAACCGGGACTGCGGACAGACTCGAAGCTTCTCCGAAAGCCCCGCATCCTCTGTCTAATGCGAACGCCGAAAGTACATTGCAGCAACCAACTTTTCCCCCAACCTCGCCGATACCCACGGCTTCCGACTCAGCTGTATCGTTGGTCCCCAACTTAGTTCCGCCGTCTCCGTCAGCGCATAATCCTTCTAACGCTGTTCACGCCGCCGTTAAAGTAAGCGATGTCGGCGACGGCGGCGACGTCATTCGGACGCGTTCTGATTCTCTGCCGCGGCATCAAAAAGAAAATGGCCTGAAACAGATAACCCAGCCGCTGTCGCTTTCGTCGCAACCCCTTCCTCCTTCTTCTCCAACCTCTTCGGTCGCGTATTCGCCATCATCTAATTTGACTCTGAGGGCAAGAGCATACTCAGCTTCTACGGCGGGATCGAAGAACTCGGGTGGCTCCAGCAGTCCTTCAGGAAAACCGAAGCTGGCCACGTCCGCTTCGACAACCTGGCTGGGTAGTAACTCAAGCGATAGAGGGCTCAAGACAAAATCCAGGAACAGACATTCTATTGCTGAATCCTCCTCAGTAGAGAGTCGCTTTCAGCCGTTGCCGATGCTGCCTCAACCCGCGCGAATTCAGAACATTATGCCTTCCTTGACGTACGCAGACTTCTTGTCCCAGCAACTGCAGGTGCAACAAAAGAAACGCGGGGAAATGTCGACTGGCAAAGTATCCAAATCTTCCCCAAGCCCTTCAGCATCGCAGTCCGTCCCGCAGACCAACACTCCTCCTCCGATTCCACGGCCTTTGCGACCGATAGCTCCGGTCTCAGCGCATTTATCTCAGAGCGGGCAAGTCACGCAATCTGAGTCACTTTTTTTTGCACCACAGCCTGTGCGTCGTCGGGCCTCTTTGATAGTGAAGGAACTGTACAATAACTTGCAAGAATTTTCCGCGGCTATGTCAGATGACGATGGCAAGAAATCTTTGGAAGTTAATGGTTCAACCGTTTACATCAGAGCACGGAAGGATTCTCTGCCTAAATTTTCTATGATTTTTCCACCAAGCATCGATAAGGTTCAAGTGGATCGTCGCGAAAGTGGGAAAGGTTATGAAGGTGACGTGGATGAAGTTTTATATGCGGATGGAAACTGTGAGAACAGTGTCCAAGATGTTGCGGTGGACGATGTCGACGAGCGGAAGCGTGAGTTCATGGGCAAGCTTGCAGACTTCTTTGGGGAGCGGCGAGAAGATTCTGTCGGCGGAGTTCCTAAGGAGCGGGACCGCACTGCTGGCGTTTCCGGGGGACGCAAAGTTGCTGACGGCTGCTCTGCAGTGTCCGGTAGCCGAGTGCGGAATTCTAGTGGAACGTCGCTGCCGTCATTGTTGAGTGCCGAGGCGCCTTTGGAGATGAAGAAAGTCGGCACGAGCGCTTTGAGCGGGTTTCTTTCCTCTTCAAAGGTTAGACATGCCAACGGATAGGGTGGTGACTGATTGAAGTTATACTGCGGAAGTAATACATCGTTTGCTAAATTTCATTGCATTTGGGCAGCCACCAATAATGAACACTGCCCCACCCGACGACGCGTTGGACGCCTTAGCTCTCGAGCACTTAAGTATCCACTCGCAGAAAGATGCCATTGAATGGCTAGTCATACAATATGGTATTGCGCTGAAGTTCGGCGTTTCGAAAACAATTGATTCCGCTTTAACTACATGCATTAAATAAGGCGAAATTCGACGAAGCGAATGTCGCTCGATAATTGAAACAAAGTCGTTGGCCGATGCGCACGAGAAGCGCGCACAGCATCTGCGGCGAATTGTTGCCCAGATGTCGCGTGAACTTCTGGAGCCGACAGATATGAGCAGGCGTGGTTACCGCGACGAAAATGAAAGTCTTCAGCATGCGGATATTCATGACGAGTGGATGCCAGGGGAGCGAAGGCGTGTGCAGCGAAGCAAAAGCACGACGAGGGCTGACGCAGGTGGCTACGAAAATATTCCGGAAGTTCCTGGCGCAACAGCAGCGGTGCAGCGGAGACGTTCACTGAGCTCGAAGCGGCGGCAAAGTATCTCGCAGCGAAGCACGCGATCGCAGGACTCTCTCCAACGCCACCAGTTGGACAATTTAACAGATCTCGCCAAGTGCCTTGAAAGCTCTTTCGCGCCCCCGATACCGGCAGTGCCACAACGGCACAACACGTTGCGCAAGTCCACATTGTCCAGGACGACGACCCTTTCGCGTCCTCGTCCCATTTTAGTGCTAATGCGCCGCGACAAAAGCCATTCAAGTTCGAGTCTCCGGGCCATCAGAACTTTGGGCGATAAAAGTGGAGGCGAAGGGGTCGAAATTGAAACTGATGGCGAATTCGAAGCTGATGTAGAAAGTTATTCGACGCGCAAAAACACCGTCCTCGATGTGCGTGCAGCAATAGCCTCAGCAAGCAGCGCTCTGTCGACTGCGGCAAGCTTCACTAGTTTGGGAACCTCAAAAACGGTTGCTTCGGAGGATTCTTGGACAACGAGAAAATGGAGTGCGCGGCAATCATCAAACATCAATAGTGACCATCCAATCAGTATGAATTTTTTTAACAAAATCAAGCATCCTTCTGTGAAAAGATTACCGTTTGTTTCTTCGTTTATGGAAAAAATGAAGTCGATGTGACGAAATAACATTTTTGCGCAAAATTATTCGACAACTACGGAGATTGCCCACCTGCATTACGTCCATGAATCCTAAAGGAACTGCATACGGCCTCCGCGCCCTTTCACCGTCCAAACAAGCAGGATCCATTGAGAATGACGTCATTGCCGAGAATCATCGAAAATCTGGCACTGTCCAATCAGCCCTCAGTTTAAAACGAAATACCAATTTTAACGGTAGCACAAATGTTCCCAATACAAGCGTAAATGCGGGAAATCAACGATCAAAATCGATAGCGTGCCATGCAAAAATTGAAGGCGCTTCAGAAAAAGACACAAAGGCCGTGAAAAACATGGAAAAGTGCTCTGGTGCCGAGAAAGATGGTTGCAACGATAATTCGCCTGAAAGCAGTCAAACTTCTAATGATCGCGTGAATTACTTCACTTTCCAAAGCATATTATTATGGCCAAAGTGGATTTCCGAAAGCACGAGAATACAAATTTACATTTTCACATTAATTCACCTGATGGTGTTAGCAACGATAATTCTTATTCTACAGTATGGCATTGGGATGCTAGTGGAAAGCATTATGTTCTATAACTTGCTTCACGCCGGTGGGGCCAATTTCTCTAATGTATGTCAATAACTTTTATTAAACAGTATCTGGACTTCTCGGAAAGTTCAGTCTCGCAGCAGGACTACGAGTTGTATGGCTGATTTCCAAAGATTATTCCTGTCGAGATATGATCAGGCATTCCAATGGAGTGTCGCTCACATCAATCGCCCACCCTTTGCCGATAATAAAACTGAATCCAAAAGAAGGAAGAACTCTTCGGTATCTTTTTATAGCTTCATTGATTATGATTGAAGCAACAGTGTGGTTTCTGGGAATCCAACTGGAATGGGAACCATCTTTTTCAACTATCGGGAAGTATCCGTGTACAAAAGTCCAGTTCACGCAGGAGCCCAATATTTCAAGCAGGCTTGGAGACTATTTGCAAGGAGATTCAACCTTTGCTAGCTTAAATACTTACGGGCTTGCGTTAGATGATGGACTGGTCGGTGGAATGACCGGGAGGCCCATAGCAGAGCTGTACAACTCATTCAGAATGACCCAAGACTCGGTAGCTTTTGCTGTGAATACTGTGTGTGGTCAACTTGAAGTTATTGGACCAGATGGCAATAACCAAACTCGATTCGCCATGAAGTCTTCACAATTGTGGAGCACAATGTTCTCAGCGGAGATCTCGGTACACTTTCCTGCCGGTTCACATGATTGGGAACAATTTGCCGGAAGCGATGTCTTGGAGCTGTGCACCATCAGATACACAATGGGTCATGCAAACATAACTTCGTCTTTTGTCACAGACAAATGGGGTGGTCTAGCGATGGACAGTATACAGTCGATTACCTTTGGAAAATTGCAGGTTGATCGCGCGTCTTCGTCGGGGGTCTTTTACGGGCAGATCCAAAATGAGTTTGGTTCAAACAATGGCTACGCTAATCTCACGTCTTGGACAGCCGACGCCATTAGGAGCGTCTTCAACGCAAGTTATCCACCATCCCAAGGGGAACTTTTCTGTGATCTTTTCGAATTTGCCACCTTGCCTGATGGGTTGTACCACATAAGTGAAACTTGGAAAGGAGTGACAGCTATCGTTGCCATGATTGCACACTATATTTTGTCTCATAATGAAGACAGTACTAGCGACGTTTTAGAATGCAGCTATGAAGGACTTCAAGGTGCAGGAGTTATTCTTTGCCCAGACTATGTCAAAGTTGCAACTACGGTTTCTGTCACACTGTGTTTCGTGATTGAAATCGCTCAACTTTTATGGTGGTTCCTACTCTCGGGAGGCAACGGAAAAAACGATCGCGTCGCTTGTCTGCTGGATTCGCCAATGATGTTTTTGTACTATGTTAAGGATACCGGAGGGAAGTTGTTCAAGGATTGTTTGCCGGATATGAAGCACAAAGGTATCCAGGAATTTGCCGACGGTGTCCATGTCAGATTTGGAGAGTTGCGTTTTACTAGAGCAAATGACACGGGAACTCTAGTGTTAGCGCCACCTGAAGATATAATTGGTATGGTTGCGGAAAGAAATTATTTTGGCTTGAAATAGTTCTTTAATAAATTCGGGACCAAAACCAAATCGAAAGATAGCCGCAGATAGATTTTGAAAAGTGTCAAACAATAGTGCAACCTCCTTTGCTGAAGTTTAATTATGATTGTTAATCGGAGAAAACTGGAAGGAAATCACTTACGCCTGCTTGGTAAACTGATTTTCCGCAACAAACTCAGGTTTTGTGGGCTGTGTAAGTGGATCTGGAGTGCTTAAAACGTACTGAATCATCCTAGTTGATTTTAAAGAAGTTACAAGATCGAAACAGGCCTTCCACCAAGCTTACGCTTTCGCTGCTTCGCTTACTTTCACGCGTGGAAGCTCATCTTCAAGCTTCAAGCGTTCGTTCAGCTGGACGAGCTTTTGATACTTCAACTCAGACATTTGATTTAAAGTCAGTGGGATTGTTTTCTTTTCTGCACACGGATTGTCACCCCATTGTTTCCACCGCTGCTGCAGCCCCTACTTTTCAATAGTATTCCCGTTTCTCACTCATTGCGATAACTTCACTTGGTGCACCCAAAACCAATGTTCCGACCGGGTTTGGTCTTGTGTGTCGTGATTCACCAAATCTCACTAAGACTTCCTTATAGTGCTCCTTTATAGTATCATGGCTTTGATCATCCCCGAATGCATCATTAAGTAAGTCTGTGGCTCCCTTGTGGATATCATACAAAAGTTGTGTGGGCGAATAGAGAATTTTAGCAGCTCTGTCGTTTTTATCACCGCCTCCTGAAAGTAAAAACCACCAGAAAAGCTGTGCAAGCTCGGAGATAATACATATTACAATGGATATAGCAGTCAAAATTGTCACATATGAAGGGCATTCAATGATCCCGGCCCCTTGCAAACCATCGTACTGACACTCAGAAATAGCGGTATTGTCGTATTGTAACAAAACGTAGTGAGCGATCATCGCAACAACCGCGGCAACTCCCTTCCATGTAACTTCCGTGTGGTAATATCCATCTGGAAGAGTCCCCCACTGAAACAAGTTGCAAAATAAAGCTCCTTGAGATGTAGAGTACGAAGTATTGTTCAGAGCAGTAATAATACCTTCGGAAACCCACGAAGTAATATTTGAGTATTTGTCATTTACCGTGAATTCGTCTTGAAAATGGCCATAATAAGCATCCAGCGTTGAATAAATATTTGCAGTATAGTTTCCTGCAGATATACTTTGGATGGCATTGCTTGTGATGCCTCCCCATTCATCGGCGATAAACCCAGACTTGATATATGCATCTCCCATGATGTATCTTACATCGCAAAGTTGCGTGATATCGTTGTCAGCGAATTGAGCCCAGTTATGAGAACCGGCAGGCAACTGAACAAAAATCTGTGCAGAATACATTGTACTCCAGAGTTCCGAAGACATAATCTTGAATTGGGTTTTTCCATTGGCAGTAGCAGGATCAGCCAGCTTAAGATCGCCGCAGACTACGTTGGTCGCAAAACCAATGCCGTTCTGCGAAACGCTGAAGTTTGCTGAGGGAAATGCGAGTGGCCATGCGGCCATACCTCCAGCAACTCCATCCGCCAGAGGAAGGCCATAACTGTAAATCATAGATAGATCGCTGTCGCCTTGCAGAAAATTACCCAACGAGTCGGGTATGATTGGCTTCAACGGATAACTGACTCTGGTGCAAGGAAGCACTCCAATAGTGGAAGTGGTTGGTACCCATTCCATTTCAATACCGAGAAACCAGACTGTGGCTTCAATCAGAAGCAATGCCGCAATGAATATATAACGCAAGGTTTTCCCTTCTTCCGCATTCAGTCGCAGTATCGGCACTGGGTGCAGAATCGCAGTCAAACTTACTCCTTTTCCTCGTTTTATCATATTTCTTGCAGTAAATTCTCGTGATATCAGTTGTGCGGCATAAAGTCCCACCCCAAAGCTTACTTTCCCAAGCATACTGGTGACTAAAAAGAATGACTGTCACGCCATGAAAAATGAAACTTCTTACCTGCATGGACCATATTATAAAATAAAATACCAGAAACTTGGACCCCAATAGCGTAGCGCAATAGCAAAATAAGAGCAGAAAGTATTGCAAGATGCAAAAGCGTGCAAAAATATATTAGGAATGTGGTGGATTCATAAGCCCAAAGCATTGATTGAAAAATTGTCGAATTATAAATTGTGTCCAATAAGTCTTCCCGCAGTCGACCCCATTTTGCAATCATTCCTTCGTCGGTCATATCGCTGGCCATAGAAAAATGGCTGTGATGACGGAGACTTCTACTGCTCGTATCGGCTGGCAGAATTGACTTTTCCTCCTTGCTCTCAAGAATTGTTGATGTTTTCAAAATATTTTGCTGGCTGAGGTCTTTCTCGATGTGTACATGCGATAACTGACTTATTTTACCATTGGTGTTTTTCTTCGAAGATACAGAAATTCGCACGGGAGTCTCCACCTTGGCCGAACTTGTTCGACCGCTTGATCTTGTTTTGAACTCAGGAACATCATCGTCTTCATCACTATCTCCATCGGATCCGTTATCATCATTTTGACCGTTGTTGACCATAAAACTCAGTCTCCTTCGAGTGCTAATAATAGAGCTTTTACGGCGCCCTGGTGTCATTTTAGAACTGGGCGTTCTTCTGAGAGATTCTAGCGATTTTCGTTCATGCAAGGAACTGTCATAACTACAATCGTCCAGCGGCTGGTCCTTATTTGCACAGCTTCCAACATCATGTGAGGCTGAATACTGAATAGTTGATGGGCGTGGAGCGATGGCCAGAGGTTGGTGGAATAAAGAACTGTCGATCTGTTCATGTGTCAGCGTCACAAGCCTGAAAAGACCTTCACTTACAGAGACTCTCTTTGCTTTCACAGCAGGATCTAGACCCAAACTTATGCGACCTTTCGGTGCGTCATTACTTTCTGTTGATGCCTCGCGCTGAAACGGCGGTGGATCACCTTGGTTGGACATTTTCAACGAGATTAACAAAATGTTTATTATCTCCCGCTAAAATTTTTTCTGTTTGCTGGACTGCATTGAATTCCTATGATTCTGTGAAATTCGTTCGTTACATACTTTTTCGATTTTACTTTTTATATCTGGAAATTGATCCACAATATTGTGGAAATCTGCGGTTGATAGGCAGAAGGTGTTGCAATACTTGACTGCCACGACAGTGGCGGTGCGAGGAATATTTTTTACTAAAGCGAGCTCTAAAATTTCAAAAGTAAATAAAAGGCATATGATTTTCTTTCACCTCCGAAAAATGATCCCTTTTTCAGAGTTTTCATGACCACATCATCAACGATTACATTCACGGATCCATCAACAAGGAAGAACATTTCGTGACCAATTTCTCCTTGCTGCATTATGGTACTCCCAGGTCGAAAAAATTGCTCAGTCAAAGATGCTGTAACCAGCCCAAAGAAGTCCTTCTGCCGACCATCTTTCAGGGTATACTTTAGGAACGGAATTTTTTTAAGGAGATTTTTGCATGCATATAAAGCAATGTCCTTTTTTTGGTGTCAGAAGTTTCGAAATTTCAAAAAATACTCTTAACCGTTTTCTTTGCAGAGTTCATGAACGTGTAGTGCCTTTTTTCTCTTAACGCCACCAATTTATTCGGGACATCAAGTACGGCATTTCCTACTAGTTCTCCTCTGGTTGCTTTGTCTTCACCAAGTCGAATATTAATTTTTCCGAACATATCATCAAGGTTTCGCAGGCTGTGGTCGCCGTTTTTTATATCTGGAATAACCGATGAAATGGATCTGCGGAAATAATGCAACAGCAATAGCGGAGAATCAAGGATTTCTGCCACTATATCCGTCAAAGATCCGTTGCTCGAAGTAAGTGCCCATCTGAGAAGTTGCATAACCTGACATAAAAAGCAGAAAATAGCAGCTGCCAGAAGCACAATGCTGACGTATCTCGGGACAACAATGATTCCAGAACTTTGAACTCCGGAATACAGGCAGGTTGTCATTGCACTGCCGTTGTACTGCATCAAAACATAGTGGCTCATAGATCCTATAGCCCCAGATATCCCTTCTGATGTGTTATTAAGGTCATAGACGCTCCCAGATGCACCCCATTGAAAGAGGTTCGAAGTCAATCCAGCTTGAGTAGGAGGGAAATTCGTGCCATTCATGCACGCCACGAACACTTCGACAAACCAGCCGACGATCTTGATGTTACTCGTTGTGGAGCCCATCAGCTTCGTTATTTCGTCAAAATACAACGATGTATCCATTCGCTGCGTTATGATTGTGTCCTGAATCATAAGTTCCGTCATTTGTCCTCCAGTCACCATTTCCCATTCATCTGCAACGAAAGTGAACTTGATGTGTCCGGCTCCCATGACATATTTAACCGTACACTTTTGCTGTACGGAGTGATTTGCGTATTGGAACCAATTGTGAGCATATGCCGGAATTTTTATTGAGACGACAGCATTGTATTCGTTTGTCCATAGGAACGAATCAATCAACTCAATATGGAGCGCAGATACATTCGTTTCAGAGATTTCTGTATCACCACACGAGACAGTGAATGCATATACGATTCCGTCGCCTTCCACGTCGAACTGAAATGACGGCGCCGCGAGAGGCCAGGCTGCCCAGCCACCAATCAAGCCATCTTCAAGAGGAAGTCCGTAGTTGTAGACAGTTGCCAGAGATGCGTCTCCCGCAAGAAAGCCAGGAATGTCTTCGAGAAATTTTGGTGTAGAAGGATACGTCGCAGGAATGCAAGGATATTCTCCAAGCTCGGTACTGACCGGAGTCCATTTGATTTGAAGTACAAACAGCCACAGAGCCATTTCCAATAAAAATAATGAAGCGATGAAAGTTTGCCGAAGTAATCTCCCTTCGTCCGGATTGAAAGTACGGGGATTCCTCGTGATGGTGCAAAGAGGAACACCAGATGACTTTTTTATAACACTCCTTGCAACGTACTCCTTTGCGATGATTTGCGACAGGGAAGTTCCTACTACAAGACTGAATTTGCCCAGTGTGCCCAAAATAGCGTGAATTAAGTTGTAGTAATTGATTGTTGGCAAAGTTGACCCAGAAATAAATGATATCAGAATAACAATAACAATAATGTCAATGATGTGCACAGCATTCAGGAAATAAATTTGGGTTTTTGTTGACGAAATGGCTTCCGAAATTTTTATATATGCCGGATTCATAACCACTATTTTCGTATATTTTTCCTTATACTTCATCATCTTGCTCAAAAGATCCGTTGAAAGATTCATGGAAGACCCATATGAATGTGCACTTTTCGAATTTGATCTCCTCGGATTATTTGAGGTGCTCAACCGGAAATTTGAACCTTTCCTTTTGGATGATGGAGCAACTTCGACTTCACTTTCACTACTTTCATCAGAGCTGCTTCTTCTGTTCTCAATTTTTGCGTTCATGGAATCGAGAGCCTGCTCACTTACTTCTGCTCGCGTTTTCGTGAGCATGGGCGGGAATGGTTCTTCACTGGTTGGCTCGGGCAAAGCAACGCGTTTTTGAGTTCCTCTTCTGCCAAGAGCGTCGTTGGGTACGTGTAAACTTGATGGATTGAACATCGAAGGCGATCTTGAAAGCAGAATCGGGCGTTCAGGTTCAGTGCGTTTTTCGTTTGGCATTGCAATAGGATCGTGAGAGGTTGACATGGCACTTGGCGGACATGTAGACATTTTGCGAGGTAGTGCCGGAGTGTTCGGTTTGGACGACGAAGGCGATGGCATTTTTTTTTCTTTTGATGTGCAGATTTTCAATTATCCCTCTCAAATTACTTTTTTCGCGCCATTAGGCCAAACAGAGTGCTTAACCTTCGTATACTTTTGGACACGAGACCTTTCTTTTCCTGGTCTTTCCGCGCGTCTTCCAACTTCCGTGTCCGATCAGATACTGTTTCATCAATCTTAATCTTCATATCTTCGAACTGATCCACGATCGTGCGGAAGTCTGAAGCGGTCAAGCAATAAATGCTGCAGTATCTAGCGGCAACAATAGTTGCAGACCTAGGGACTCGGGCAACTATCGCCATTTCTGCTGAATTTTTCAGTGCAAGTGAAAGCTATTGTCATGTTAATACCTCCAAAAAACGAGCCATCAGCCAATGAAGCGACGACAGATCCGTTCAAAATAACATTTACTTTTCCTGTCAATAAGAAGTACATTTCATCCCCTTCGGCTCCTTGTTCAACGATGGTGGTCCCTGGTTGGAAGATTCTTTCAAAAAGGCAGCTGGCAACCATGTCGTAAAACAAATCATCACGGCCGTCATTCAAATTTCTTTCCAGGAAAGGAACTTTTTTGATCAGAGTTTTGCAGGTTATCAAGGCAAGCTCCTGAAAAGATGGTATTAATGGTTATGTAGACCTGAACAACACTCACTTTTCTATCAACCTCGGAGAGTTGAGGAATAAGCGGCGGGTATCCCAACGTAAGTTCATCCAGCTGAGCTAATGCTTCCGGTTTGAGAGTTCCGTATTTTTGTGTCTGAGTCATGTTCTTGACTTTTCCGTATTCACCAATCCTGAGGTGTCCAAAATCATCGTACAACTGATTTGAATCTTCGCCATATATGATTCTAGCGCTTCCAAGTTCTTCAATGGCACGCGTTGTGTCGAGGTCGCAAACGTCGCAGTCAGTAACAGCAGTAGCCATGCCAGTTGCGAGCATTTCTGAAGCATCAATCGCGAAACGGAATGGATGCCTCACAGATCGGCGAGCGCGTTGGTATGCAAAAGCAAGCTCGGTCGGGTTTGCAGTTTGAGACATGGTCCACCACAGTATTTCAAATAGCTTGACGACGAAGGCAGCAATCACACCACATACCGGGAACAATACCGCGAGATACGGGATTGTAAGCCGACCTGATCCGTTGAAGCCGATATAGTCACATGCCACCGCAATGCCAGGTTTATACTGCATCAGCGCAAAATGGGAGACAGCTCCAATAGCTCAAGTTTATGAGACCATCAGCGTTTAGTAAAAAATTGGATTTTCAAATACCCATCGAAAAGCCCTGATATGTCTTGGAAGTGTGGTAATACCCGTCCTGCAAAGTTCCTTCTGAAAGAAAATTGCAATACACAGAATCATGTGACGGATAATAAATCGCATCCTCGAGAACCTCTCTGAGGGCTTCTTTGATAAGGCTTGAGACGCCAAATGAATCATTAAATGTTGCGAAAGAAGAATGTGCTTCACTTGTGTACTGATTCATACTGTCCGGGAACGAGGTCACAAAAGAATCATCCATGCTGCGAATCTGACGCATCTGGCCGTTAGTAACCATGTTCCATTGATCAGATTGGAAGCTAAAAGTGATAAACCCGCTGCTTGCTGTGATGAGCGACGTGCATGTTTGGATGAACGACGAATTGTTCACCAGATAATGCCGGATATCATCATAGACACTGCCAGGAGGGAAGGTGATTTGGGTTTCGAACAGGAAGGTTTTTTCGTCACTTTCGTGCAAGGTGCTTTGGACTATTGTGGGCATCCTTTTTGAACTGTTGCGGAATGCATCATAGTCGATACTTGTGGGAGTTCCGTTGTCACAAAGCAATTCAATGACATATATAGGACCTATGCCTTCCATCCAAAATGCGTTCATTGGGTTGTTCAAGGGCCAACCTGTTCTGAAAGGTTAATTGTCACCATTCGAAATCTCTCACGCACCGGGCCATCCACCAACGAGTCCGTTGGACAAAGGAAGCCCGTAATTGTACACTTCGGCTAAGGAAATACTTCCTGATATATAACTGGAAATGTTGATTCCTAGCGGCAACGTAACGTTGGCATATACAGGGGGTTGACAGTATCCTTCCAAAACAGTTGTTTTGACATCTTCCCAGCTGAACGCGATGCTGCAGGCAACTACAATCAAATTTGCAATCAATTCTAGTCTTGCACTTGTTTGCACAATTTTGTGGGCCGGGCTTCTGCGTCCTTTTATCCAAAAGTCAGAAATTTCTGGCAACGTTATCGTTCCACGCATTAAATTTGTTGCACACAGTGATGATTGAATGATTTCACTTATTTTACGTGAAATAGAATTCGCAATTACGGTTGTCAAAAAAATAAACAGCTGAACAAAGTTGTAGACCCATATACCAGGCATAATAGTGGTTGTTGAAAGGAGAAATACTGCAGCTAGGGCAGCGTGTGTGGCAAGAAGGACAAAAAAACTTGCTAATATTTGAGTTCGGTCGCTCGCTAAGAACTCGGTTACCAACTGAAAATACACAGAGTGCATCATTTTCGCTTGGCACTCCATCAGCCACAGAACTAAAGGATGATACTTTGGGCCGACATTTTCTTTTGTGTCGAAATGGGCCGAATGGGACGTGACATTGGATTTGCGCAAGGATTGATTGGAAATGGAACGACTTGCGGAGAGCATCCTGCGAAACTCGGCAACATTTTCGGATTTCCTCATTGATGGAGATACAGGGACATGTAGATGGTTCGTGTTTTTCCTGTGAAGTTCTGGTGCACAGGGCACGCCTCCGATGCCATGAGTGCCAACGACCGATGAGCTCCGTAGCGCGTCGCTGTCGAGGTTCTGACCGCGGAAGTCGCTTGTGTTATCGCTCGTAGCGCTGTGGCCGCGATGGCGGTTGTAGCAGAAGGAGTCGCCCGATCCAGCACGGCTGCCGGACGAGGACGACGAGTTTGATGCGTGTCGCGACATTATCAGAAAATTGACGACAGCCTTGCCCAAATGTCACGACCGCAGTTCCGCACAGTCACCTCCGACAAGGCGACACGCAACGACAGGTGGGTGCTGTGTGTGCATGGGATGCATGGCACGGATATCGGGTGCCGTGCGCTGCGTGAAGCAATGATCGACGAATGACTGCATTGGCAAAAACAACCACCCCAGCGACGACGACTGGCGCGATGGCAACGAGAGTGACGATGGCGCTGGCAAGAGCAGTGTGAAGGCGACGATTATGTCCAACCTGGACAAGAAGCTCGCAAGAGGCCCAGTCGCGAATCCCGTGCTCACAAAGCATGCGCCACAAGCCTCGTATGCTGAGTACTCTGCAGGTGGAGGTGGATATGCTCCTGCAGGTCCGGGTGGGATCCAATCGATTCCGCGAGGTACAAACTCCCTGCTCTTCCGTCCAAACTCCACCGTTCCAAATTCAAATCCCATGGCAACACACGCGAGGTGATAGCTAAACTGGAATGCGCAACAGGAACAGCTGGCGGTGGAGCCTTTGGTGGAGTTTTCCAGCCGCACCACGTCGCGTCGTCGACGCCATTTACGTACTCGAGCACAGCGACTGCACCTGCAGCGCCGGTGTTTGGCGGCACCAGCAGCTTCAACAGCAACTCGAGCGCGTCCTCCGAGTAAGTTGAGTGCGTGTTGGTGGTGCGGCCGTTTGACAAAATGTCGCAAAGACCCGCGCCGCCGCCCAAACCAGCAAAGTTTCAAGTCCGTGCGAGCGAAGCCGCCTCAAGCACGAATGCCAACGTCGACACCACGGCCCAGTCGCTGGCAAACAATCCCTTTATGATGAACAACAACCACGTCGCGTCGTCGTATGCCCCGAGTACAAGGCCCTCCGCGACCAGACCCTCTTTCTCGGGACCATCTGCTGTCACCAGCAGCAACAACCCCTTCGCCACCAACAGCACCACATCCTCTGCGTATTCCGCGCCAAAGCAGTTCCAGCAGCCTGCATCAATGCAGATTCCGTCGCGTCCCGCTGCCGCCTCACTGTCCTCACCTTCATATTCCTTGTCCTCTCCTGGATATTCCGGACGTCCAGTTCCCCTCGGCCAAACCGAAAAATTCTCGTCTGAATCAGAGCTATCCGCTGTGTCACAGGCACTCGCTGCAAAGTTTCCTCACTTTTCCACATCAGAGGTGTCTTGTGATCACTCAAAACATTTCAAACGCTAACCTATCTGTTCGCCGAACGTGTTTCTTAGGTGTCCACCTTCCAGCGAATGTTTACAGACATCGACAGCGAATCGCATGGTTGGATCCACCAGTCCGATTTGGGTTCTGTTTCCAATAAGGCGGGAGAATCTGCATCGGCCGTTGTAGAGAAGCTCACGAAGATGAAATTGCTTCTTTCAGGAGATGGAGTCACTTTGGAAGCGTTCTTAGCGGTTCGTTTTTCTAACGACTGCGATGTGCGATTCATCCACCCCCATTTTAAAATATTAGGCCATAAGCGAATTACGTCGCGACAAAGGGATAAGCGCATCCGCGAACAAAAGCAAAATTGTTCTGCACGGATCTACAAGCGAAAACACTACCCACACGATTAATGAAGACGAAAAACAGTCGTTTGTTGACCATATCAACCAAGTCCTTGCCGGAGACCGCGACATTGGCTACCGTTTGCCGATTGACCTCATGACAATGCAGATATTCGGAGAAGTTAAAGGTTCGTAAGGAAGGCACAAACTGGAAAGATATACTTACTGCATTTCCTCCATTTTTCATTCTTTTTATGACAGATGGTTTGATCCTCGCAAAACTCATTAATGACTCTGTTCCTAACACGATTGATGAACGTGTTCTCAATACTGGGAAGAAACTCAACACATTCCAAATGACTGAGAACAACAACGTCGTTGTGAACAGTGCCAAAGCAATTGGTTGCAGCGTTGTTAATATTGGTGCCCAGGATCTTATTGAAGGGCGCGAACATTTGGCGCTTGGCCTGATTTGGCAGATCATCAAGATTGGTTTGCAGGCTAAAGTGGATATCAAATTTCATCCCGAATTGTTCCGGTTGCTTGAGGACGGAGAAACTTTGGAGCAATTTCTCAAGCTTCCAGTCGAGCAAATTTTGCTGAGATGGTTCAATTATCATTTGAAACGAGCCGGATGGAACAGACGAGTTCAAAACTTCAGTGGTGATGTGAAGGTTAGTGCATTAATGCTTGCTGTGATCTTTATTAATCGAACGCAAAACATTCAGGACGGAGAGAATTACACCGTGTTGCTCGCGCAGCTTGCGCCGCACTTGTGCGACCGCTCGCCACTGCACACGCGCGACTTGATGCAACGGGCGGAGCAGGTGTTGAACAACGCAGCCCGCATGAACTGCCGCAAGTATTTGAACCCTAAGACTCTCGTCGAAGGCAACGCGAAGCTGAATTTCGCGTTTGTTGCGAATTTGTTCAACGAATGGCCTGGTCTTGAAAAGCTTTCGGATGCCGAAAAGGCGCAGTTGGACGACAGTCTGTTCAACTCGGAAGGAACAAGGGAGGCCCGAGGTGAGTCCGAGTCTGGTTAGCCCGGTTTTTGAGAGTTCATGCCATCCAGCTTTCGCACTCTGGCTTAATTCGCTGGGTGTTGACCCCTTTGTGAACAATTTGTTTGACGATCTGATGGACGGTCTCGTTTTGCTACAAGCGATTGACAAGGTTCGACCAGGCTTCGTAGACTGGAAGAAAGTGAACAAACCGGGCCCAGTGACTTCCAGATTCAAACAAGTTGAAAATACCAACTACGTACTCACCCTTGGAAAAGAAATGGGATTCACGCTAGTCGGAATTCAAGGAAGTGACATTACTGACGGGCAAAAGACTCTCACTCTCGGTTAGCGTTTCCTGTTTTGAATGTCATCTGAAGAACCTGCCATACGAAACAAGGATACGTCTGGCAGCTCATGAGAGAACACATTATCCAGACGTTAAAATCGATTTCTGGTCGTGGCGTCGAAGTGACCGAGGCTGATATCATATCGTGGGCAAACAGCACTGTGCGGATGCGCGCGGGGAAGAACACGAGCATCAGCCAGTTCAAAGATCCTTCGCTGTCGTCTGGAGTGTTTTTACTTGATTTGCTGAACGGCATCAAGAAGGGGATTGTCGACTACAGCATGGTTGGCGCGGGAAGGACCGAAGAGGACGCGTTACTGAATGCAAAATACGCGATCAGCATTGCGCGCAAGATGGGTGCGACAATTTTTGTTCTCCCAGAGGACATTGTGGAAGTGAAGCCAAAAATGGTTAGTTCATTTTATATTTCCTTAATTCTGGTCTATTATGGAATCTTGAGTGTGATAATAATGCATGTCATTTTAGATTTTGACGTTCGTGGGCACGTTGATGGCGCTGGACAAAAGTGGCGTGGTTGTATGAAAGTCGCGCAGGGTTTGGCACGTGTTAAGTCCATTCGTATGTTATATTTGTTGTTGCTCTTGGATTATGTGGCTGCTGGACGTGAAGCGATAGTGTCTGGCCCAAGTTGGTCTCCCACTTCTTAAGTGTCCGACAAGTTGTTTTGATGGCATTTGCCCCAATGTCAACGCCGACCGCTGGGGACTTCGCTGAGCGCTTACGCCTTGCCATCGCGGATTGCGCGCCCGCGATGGTGCCGTCTACCGGCGAGGACGAGCAAGTTGCCGTACAGAAACTGTTGGCTCGCTTCGGTTTGTTCTGCCTTCACCGTCCAGGGCAATGCCAATGAACGCGTTGCATTGCAGGAGATCAGGCGCACACGTCATGCGCTGCGATCGTGCGCCTGCGTATGACGGCGGTGCAGCACGCACACATGGCTGTGAATCTCGCGACGCAGGCGCGAATAATGGAGGAGCTGCTCGCGAGTGACACGGCGGCGGCATCCCACACGAAGACAACGATAGTAGCGAACGGTGGTGGTGACAGGGGTGCGCGCAGCGAGAGTGTCAGCAGCACAGCAAGCAGCAGTCGCGGGGGCATTCATGCCGTAGCTGCTCCGGCGAGCGCACGTGTGGCGGGGATGGCGACGCTGCTCGAACCCGTGGCGCGCTCGGCAGCGGGATCGACACTTGTGCCGGCGCCGCAGATGCAGCTGCAGCTTCCCATGACGCTGGCGCGACGCGGAACACATCAACAACAGCAGCTAATGCGAGAGCCTGGCGGGCTCGGCGGCAGCGGAGGGCGAACGTTACCGCGGAGACTCTCACAGCAGCTGCCGCCCCGCCAGGTCCAGCAGCAGCAACAGGAACAGCAAGCCGAACGCGGCCAAGCACCTACTGTTCGAGATAACCAACTTGCTTTTGGGCCGTCGTCATCTTCGTCTTCATCCGCAACAGTCACAGCCACGAGCTTGGATGATACTGTGATTATTGCTCCGAGTCGTTTGCGGCGTAGCAGGAGTGCATCATCTATACCTCATACACCGCCCCCTTTGCAAAGCCCGGCGGCGGATTCTCAGCACCAGCACCAAACGTACCCGCAACAGCCTCAAGGGCAACTGCTTCGACCCGATGAACACGAACATGAAGAACGACTAAAGCAATTGGAGCACCAGCCCCCACAATTGCATGTACTTCAACCGTCTTCGCTTCGCCGCATGTTTTCACGGGACGGACATCCCAATAACGCCCACGCGGCGGCAGGTGATCCTGCCGCAATGGACTTGCAATCGCATCGGCTGTCCCCGCCATCAACAACGTTTGAGATGCCGACTCCTGCAAACACACCGCCACCGCCGCCCCTCATCGAAACTCCTCCAACTCCACAGGGGCAACAAGTGGCGGGCGGCGGTTCGCGAAGTGTTTTGGCGGGGTCGACCATTTTTGCAACAAAGCGCGACACGTCGTCGTCCAGCAGCCTGCTTCAGAAAGCGGAACGCGTGGGGCTGAATATCGGCGGGGCGAACGGCAGCATCATGCCATCACTGCGCTACCATGATTTTCTCGAGCACCAGCATAATAAGCAAAAAGCGGCGATGACGACTCATGCGGCAAGTTCTGCCGCCGGGGGCAGTTGCGCGTTCAATCCATCTGCGGGAGTAGACGGCGGGTTTTCGCCATCGTCGACGTCCATGGCTTCATCGTCGACGACGACGCTGCCATCGCTGCAAACACAACAGCAACTACATTGCGACGATGCGATGAACTCACGCGGCGGGCTTAGCGGGCGCACTGTTGTTGCGTATGACGAAGAGGACGGCGGCGTATGGGCCGGGGAGGCGGCGAGTCGCAAGCCGTCGGTCAACACAGTTGCTACAGGCAGTGGCGATCGAAGTCTTGCACATCAGCGAGACTTGAAACTTCAGCAACAACACACCCGAAACCCCGAAAAATTGAATCATTACTACCAGCCCCAGCTGGTTCGAGAGTCAGCGGCAGCATCAGCAACAGCGGGTGTTTTTTATGGAGTCGGAGGTTCAACGAAGGAACTTCAGCAACAACATCAGCATTATGAGCCACACGAGCAACACCGGAAGCATCGCGGCAGCTTGATAATAGATGACCAACAACTACAGCAGAGCCGATCTTCGCTTGTCGGCTCCGTTGAGCCGGTGGTATCATTATTTCAACAGAACTATCGCGCGAGCGGGACCAGCGGCGGCGGTGGGGTGGTAACGTTTGACGACAGCACTCTCGACAGTCGAGGGACGGGTTCTTCTGCAAAACAACTGTATCAGCAGGAGCAGCAACGCGAAAAGACGTCCACCACAGACGGGAACCGGCTGCGGCGTGTTCGATCAAGCTCGTTTGTGTTGTCCGGCAACGACAGCAATAACAGTGGAAATGGTTCATCGGCAAGCGGTGGGCGGCGGGGCAGTGACACCAAGTCGTTCTTTGCAAATCTACGGGGCCTAGTTGCTGGTGGAATATCTAATGGTGGCGGTAGCGGCGGTGGCGCCAGCAGTAGCAGCAGTTCGACCGCGCGCGTCGTCACGAATCGTCAGCTGGGCGTTGTCGTTCCCGGTGCAAGTGGCACTTCTGCAACTGTTTCCAGTGGCGGCAACGGCGGAGGATGGATAATGCCAAGCAGCAACGCCAGTAACACCTCAGGAGCAGGAGCTGCAGCAACGCGGGGTTCTGCGGGAATGTGGAAGCGGTAGTCGGTTCTTTCTCTCGAGATTTTTGGGTTTATTTCTACAGAGTGCGCGGAACAGGGAAAGGGTGAAACAAAAGAAAGCACATGCAGTATTTCAGTAACACATTTTGCCCCTCCAATATGCAAAGGCACAAATCCACAATGGCATCTGCTGGAGACCCGAGAAAACTTTACAAAACAAAAGGACAGCAAAAGGCCAGGGTAAGATGTCGCGTCACTGGACATTGCTGATGTTATTTCAATATTTTCACGTCTTGTTTGGTTAAAAGGTCTGATATGCGGGACCCGGGTTAGAGCCTGCCGCAGTGGGGCTTGCAATCGGACTCGAGCGCATGGTGGGAGCGCACGGGTCGTCGGGGTTCGTGCTGCGGACACCAAGTAGCGGTACGGCGGCAGCAGCGGCGCCGGAAGGGTTGGAGTAACAGTCCATGATGGAGGAGGTGGAGGAAGCGGAGGAAGTGGAGGAGGAGACGAGGACGGGAGCGATGGAGGTAAGGCGCGGGAGGTATTCGACGAATGCTGCGGCAGGAACTGGCGGCGGGGGTGGGACCACGGAGCGCGTTGCAACGACGGTGGACCGCGGCGACGCGAAGGGCGAGTCGGCAGAGACAGTGCGCACGGACGGCGACGAAAAGGGGTTGAACGCGGGGCGCGCGGCGGCTTGAGCGTGTTTCGCTGCGGCAGCTGCACGCGGATCGAAGATGCTCGCGACGTCGTCGGACGAGCGCGTGGGCGACGGCGGTGGCGCGTCGGCGTCGCCATCGCCGTCGTCGATGCTGTTGCCGCCGTTGCTGCCGCCATGATCAAAGACCGCTTGTTGCTGCTGCAGCTGGTAATGCGCGTGCAGCAGCAGCCTGCGCGCGTGAGTGAGATCAGAGGCAGGAATGAAGGGAAGTGTCGGAGCCGAGCGGGAGTCGAACCTGTCGGCGTCGTCCGTCCCGCCCCTGTCGCCGTTGCCGCCTCCGCGTTTCGCGCGCCGCCTGAGTCTGCGCGAGCGTGTCGTTGCGGCTGCCACCGCCGCCGCAAACGCGAGGACGGCGACACACCCGACCACCACCGCGGCTATCGCGCCTGCGCTGAGCCCCCCCGACGATGCGACCCCGCCCACTCCCGCATCCCCGGTGGTTGTCACGCTAGCGGCCGTCAGAGTCGTGTCGATGGTGCTCAAAACGGTGTTGACGATTGCGCCAGCGACGATAGAGTTTGGGGCGTTGTCTGGGTATGGCGGCCTCGACCTGTCCGGATTCTCGGGGATGCCGCTCAAATCGACCGGTGAAGTCGCGGCACCCATAGCGAGTGTTGTGGTGCCAACGGAAGACAGAGCGTCGTCAGTGGACATTGCCGGCTGAAGCAATATCACGAATCGAGACGGTTGCGTATCCGCGTGCGGGTAAAGGGTGATCTGGTGGAAACACGGGCACGGCGCAGGAACCCTGACGTTAATGCAGTGGCTTTTGGTGTTCAGTTGGGAGGAAAGTGTTCGTTCGTCCCCTTCAAACTTTACAATATCACAAAAATGCATTCAATCACAAACGCCAACTTCCTTGTTACATGCGAAGAAATCATTAATCCTCTTCTTCACCAGTAGATGCTGCCGAGGCAGCAGTAATCGCCGTATCAATGTCCAAAACAACACCGAAGTCATCGTTATCCGCCAAAACCCCTGACATGGCCACAGGGGCAGTCGACGCGTCGACGTAGTCATCGCTCTCGAGACGGTGCCGCCACAGGGCATCGCGTACCCCGGACACGGACTGGTACGACTGCCTTTTGAGCTCCTGTTTATGCTGCTGCAACCGATCCCGCCATTCAGCTGTCGCGTTTTCTTCCATGTTACTTTTTTCGCCGCCACTGATGCTACTGGCGCTCCCAGTGGAGCTTTTGGACGTAATTGATGAGGCGAGCGAAAAAACGCGAGAAAACGATTCCGGGGCAAAAAGGTGGTTGTTGTGCTTTGATGTTGCTGGAGATGACACAGACCGAGCGGGGGCATGAAGCCGCGGAAGTGGCGGGACTGGAACAGGGATAGGGACCGGGGGCGGAATTGACTCGCTCCTGGAGTTCATGGAAGAAGAAGACGAAGACGCGGCAAGGGACGTTGTCACCAGGCTGGTTCATAAAAGAAGAGAGAACATGAGTGCGCAAGACAGCAAGGAGAGATGCTACTAACAATCTGTCGTCGCGCACGATGCGCAGGGGACTCGCAGATTCGCTGCGCCCGCGCGGGCCGGCGCCTCGGGAGCAATCAAATGCGGGGTCACCACTTCCGGCGATGCCGCTGCCTTTCTTACGTGCAGGTTTGTACTGTTTCGTCCGCCGATATCGAAGCTTGGCAACCAAAAATAGAACTGCCGCCACCACCACCACGACTCCCGCCATTATCCCCCAATATGTGCCAGCAGATACAGAAGGATCACTGACAGATGGTAATGCAGAGGACGAAGAATTAAACGCTTGTGAGCCCGTAACAGAATCGACTTTTTTTTTTGGTTTTTTGGTTTGTTTTGTTAGAGGTTGTTAACGCGATTAATTCCGTGTAATTCACCCGCAGAAAGCAATGTATCAATGCCAGAATCGGATGTTGATTGGAATTCAGAATTGGATGCCGATGATGAGGGCGTGGTGGATCTCGGCAAAGATGAGGACGAAGAGATGGATGCAGATGCGGACACGGACAGAGGCACTGACGTGGACAGAGTTTGAGAGGATGTGACCGGGGGACAGATGACGGTGTCGTTTGCGACAACACAAAAGGCGCAAGTGGAGGATGGAACAAAGACGCCGTCGGCGCAGACTGCGAGGGCTTCGGATCCGTCGGGCTCGGAGATGCAGAGGTACTCGGACTCGGAGGAGCACGCGGCACCCATGCTCACCGGGGACGCCGACGGTGATACGGCGACCGTCGCCGCGTCTGACATTCAGCGGCAATTGGGCAACACTTAAACGACAACAACGAACCCCAGCGAGCACCCGTGTACGGACGGCTGATGCACGCTGGCATCGCGCTCAGTCAGTGCGCGTCTCTTCCCTGTCCAGCACCAGTAGCTTCAACACTCGTGCAACTGTAGTGGCAACATGCGGGGACCACATGGACTGAACACACGAAAGCATTGGGCGAACGCAGTGAGCATAGTCAATAAATACAGCAGCAGTGTATCTAAGAGACCTTATAACTGTTTGAAGTAGAAATTTACATGGATTTATTGCACAGCCTTTCAAATCGCCCAAATTCTGCCCCCAAGCTGTGCAATCTGTCATCTAACTTCCTTCAAAGAGCTGCATGCTGCTGTTTAGCAGAGATGTCTCATAAAAAAACAGGGTTGCTGAAGTATTGTTTTTTTTCAAACGCATTAGTGGTTGTAGGAAGATGATAATATTTCAATCACTGCTCCTTCTGAATCTGATACACTCTGAATATAGACAAGTGGTAGAGAGCCATTTTCTGTTCTGAGCAGCACTCCAACAAAGGTAAGGAAATGAATAGAGACAGGATTTGTAGAAGTCAGATCAAGAGGAGAATTTGGCATCTGGCTGAAAGTCATGAAATAATAGTTCTTATAACATCGAAAAAGTGCCTGGAGTATAAGTGGGTATGAATGCTGTGAATACAATGTGGATGCAATGGGTCAAGAGTCATATCAATGAAACGTTTTAATTGAATTCTTGAAACCATGTCTGCCCCAACATGCGAGTATGCGACGGTCGTGACTCAGTCGCCCCTCGTCAGGTTGCGGCGCCACTTCGCCTGTGCGGCGCTACTCTCCGCCGCTGTTGTTTTTTCCGTGGCGGCCACCGCATCCTGGCTCCCTGGCACAACCAGTGGCCATTCACGCCCATCTGTCTCCCCAACTTACTCTGCTTCACCAACTGGTGCTGCTGTGGCTGCTAGTAGCAATAGTTCCACGAATCGCACTGCCCAAATCATCCCGGGTTCTTTGCCGAATCTCAAACAATTCCCCACAGTAGGGATTGCGTCCCAAACAGTCGACAGCGAATCCGATATGCCACAATCTCCGTCTTCAAAGCTAGCGTGCCCACAATGGAACGCGTACGACAAAAGGGACCAAATGCGCAAAGATTTTTCGAACAATTGCAGGACTCTGGCTTCGAACGACACGAACTTCGAAGTTACATTATGTCAGTCTCAGTCTCATTGTGGCCAGGGATACTTTCTTGTGGAGCGTATTGATAAGGCGCAGTGCGCTGATTCCATGCGAACCGAGGTGTCGTGGAACTCGCGCGTCGACTCGTTCGTAAAAAATTTCCTGGGCCCTGTGCGTAAAATTGTTTTTCCTCACAAATGCTTGTTCTCTCCAACTGACAAAACCGCAGGACGCTTTCTATCTTCTTTTTGACGGGCCAGAGCGAGCGGCGCCGTCTTCATGGCACCATCTGGGAGACTGTAGATACAAACTACCGTTCCGGCTGACAAACCCGGGTGTGTTTTCTGTTAGTCTCGTGCACACCTACGACGAGTTTGGCGCGCTCATTGAGTCGAACCATACCGCCGTCCGTGCTCCTGTGCATTCCCAGCTGCTACCGCAGGATTTCTCTATTGACGTTTGCAGCACCTTCTGTAAACCATTTACCAGCGAAAGCGTATCGCTTATGGACTTGCCGCTCTGTTCGCGGATAATGCCTCAGCAGGGTGTATATCTGCGCATTGACGAAACGAATCCCACCAAACGAGAAAAGTACAAGCAAGAAAATATGGGCTTCAAGTACATTTGGTAAATATGATTTTTTTTCGCTCTTAGTAACTTGCTTTTCAGGGAGCCCCTTGGATGCCGTTTTGACCAGCGATTCGAGCAATTTGACAACACAACCTGCCTGTCAGCACGGCCGTACAGTGTGTCGCTGCAAGGCGATTCGCATTTGCGCGCGCTGTGGTACGCCCTCGACGCGCGTTTGACGGGGAGCACGGCGTCATCGGGCAGCATATTGCGTCTGGATGAGCACCAGCACTCGCGATATCTGGACGCGACGCGATTGAGCAACAAGCTGGATGTACAGGACGACGGAACAACCGTAGCGGAGTCGTCCGGGTCGACCAACTCGCTGCGAGTGCAGTACGTATCGCGCGCGCATCTCGACAACCTCGTTGACAGTGCGAATCACGTGTTTGCGTACGACGAAGAGTGGGGCGGCACGCTTGCCGAGATGGAGCAGGACGGCAACGACGCGATCGTGCTTGCTTCAGGACACTGGCTGGCCCGCGGCTTCTGGGCCGGCGGCCATTTTACTCTCGAGCGCTTCGAGGATATGGTGGAGTATGCTATGGGACGTCTGATGCTGATGGATACAAGAAGGAATACTGCCCGCGGCAAGGACCCATGGCATCTAGTATGGTTTGGTGAGTAGATCACTGTTTCTCACTCAGCTACCGTACTAACTGGAATCGATTCGAGGCGTTCCTGCCACCTTTCAGTACACGGACAGTGACCCGCTGTATGCACAATTGCATGAGAGTCTCGACTGGCGTACAAATTACCGCCTCAAAATGTTTTCGGACCTCTCCGAACGCGCCGTGACCCGTCTGCCATCTATGACAGTCCTAAACACATTTGATACCACTTTGCCTTTTGCTCAAGAGTCGAAGCAGGATTCGACCCACTACTTGACAACACCAGGTGAAAACAGATTTTTACGTTTTCTTCACAGATATTTTGACATTTGAAAAAAACAGCGCTAGATGCCTTGGTGGACGAATTGTTGCACAAACTAAATTTGTGTGCAGTGTGACAAACCTTTTTCTGTGAAATTCTGAATGTTTATTTGTTTCTTTTGCGAAAGCGTTTGTTGATTAAACGAGATTCGAGAGATCAAATGTTTGAAGCGAGCATACTGCAGTTGAAATCCGTGCCAATTTACTCGCTATTGGGAGGACTCTAAAACAGAGTGAAGGTATTCGCACCGCTGTGAAAGCGAAACTGTAAGAATTCGGCATGAATCTTCTGATCACGTTCAATGACTTGAAGCAGTGAGTGTACAGGGTTCAGGATCACAATTGATCTCAAACCCTGCAAATCAAGCTTTTGAATTCTGCAAATTATCCTTGTCCACAAGATGGATACACAGTGCGCACGAGGCGGTGGGAAATCGTGAAAACGAAAAACCCAACTGATCGACTCGATGCTACAAAACTGTTTCAAATGAAACAGCATAGGATTCTTTTCTTGTTTTTTAACGAACCCCCAGTTTTCGACAATTGGTCGTTTGAAGCCGAGAATCACCTTTCCAATTCAGTTAAAGCGTATGACAGGAACGCAATGCTGCGGGCATTCCAAAATTTGCAGATGCCAAGAATTCTATGTTGCATCTGGCGTGAAAGTTTCAATGGCTACCAAGAGTTTGACTGCCTTGTCTGTCACGCAGTTTGCTCAAGAGGTTCAGCAAGCGATTTTGGAATATCGGGGAAGCTTGTCACTTTTCTTTGCCACTGAGTCGGGGTGCAGTTCGCTGTCGCGACAACAAACAACAAATAACATACGTTTACATTCCCCTTACATGTAACCCACATGAATGAGCACATGCATATGCAGGAAGAAGAAACGGTGGCTGCATTGGATGCGAAGAATCCTTAAAAGGAAGAAAGATATCAAATACTAACAACCACATAACTGGACTGAAGCAATGATCCACAGACTCAACAGCGTCGCCAGCACCTCCGATTCTATGCCCATGTACGCGTGCGCACAAATGGCCGAGGCCGCCACGACTACGACAATGCCAGAGGGGCCGATGGACCCGCGCGTGGCCAAACAGTTGATCTCCGACAAGCTCAGTCTGGATGGCAACCCGAAGCTTAACATGGCGTCGTTTGTGACGACATTCATGGATCCCGAAGCGGAAGAACTGATGATGGACGGGTGCGTTTGGCTGTCTTGTGCTTCAGCCGCCTGATCTCCTGTGCTTTGCAGGCTACGCAAGAACTTCATTGATCTCGACGAGTACGAGCAGACGGCAGACTTGCACAACGCATGCGTTGCCATGATCGCAGATCTGTTCAATGCGCCGCCTACTCCAAAGGGAGTGCCACATCCCGGAACAGGTAAAGCCATATATCTTGGACTGCCGCTATTTTTAAAGGTTCATCTTCCATGTAAACCCGCAGGAACCATCGGGTCAAGCGAGGCCATCATGCTTTCCGTTCTTGCCATGAAATGGAAGTGGCGGAAAGAAAGACTGGCGCGTGGCTTGTCCATCGACAAGCCTAACCTAGTTTGCGGCTCAAACGTGCAAGTGTGCTGGCACAAGGCGTGCCGGTACTTTGACGTGGAGTGCCGCGAAGCCGACGTGTCCCCAGATGCACTCGTTCTCACGGCTGAACGTGCCAAACCGTTAATTGATGAGAACACAATTGGGGTGTCTGCAATTCTCGGCAGCACTTTCAATGGTGAATTCGAAGACGTTCATTCAATTCACGATATGGTCGTTGCGTTGAACGAAGAAAAGGGCTGGAGCGTGCCTGTGCACGTTGATGCGGCCTCTGGTGGGTTTATTGCGCCCTTCACGGACCCTGATCTCTTGTGGGATTTTCGTTTGCCCAACGTCAAATCCATCAATGTTTCTGGCCACAAGTTTGGTCTCGTTTATGCCGGTATCGGTTGGGCGCTATGGCGCGAGCCTCAAGACCTTCCGGAGGAACTGGTCTTCCACGTTAACTATCTCGGCGGCGATCAAGCTTCCTTCACGCTCAACTTTTCCAAAGGAGCATCCACAGTCATTGGGCAGTACTATAACTTGATTCGCTTTGGAAAATCAGGCTACAGGGACATTATGTCTGTTGGGATGGAAAATGCTGCGTACCTTCGGTCCCAGATTGAAGCGATGGGAATATTTGATATCGTCGACAAGCAGCATATGCCACTGGTGGCTTTCGCGCTCAAGGACGCTTCCAAATACACAGTATTCGACTTGCAGGACCGTATGAAGCATGAGGGCTGGATCATCCCAGCGTATACATGCTCGAAGGGCGCAGAAGGACTTGCAATCATGCGCGTGGTGGTGAAGCAAAACTTCAGTCGCGAGCTCGCAGACCTTCTTGTGGGCCACTTGAAGCACAGCGTCAAGTTTCTGGAACACTTGGTTGAGAAGAAACTTGTTCCCGTCACATTTCCCAAGCCAAAGAAGCTTGTGCACGCACATTCCACAACTGCGGGATCGGCAGAACACAGAACCACAAATGATCGCACACACGGCATTTGCTGAGGTTCATACTCAAAATTTTTTCAATGAGATGTTTGCCATAAAGAATTCAGTTTTGCTAAAGCACGCGATGAAAGTTTATTGTGCGTATTTGACCTCCAAACTGTGGTCCTCTGCCACTTGCACAGCTCATCATCATTTTGCACAGTAGGTTTTGTGATGGCCTGTGTACAGGTAACGTTTTTCCAAATCCGTCTGCTCAAACACCTAGAGGAATGGATAGAGACGCCAATGAAAAGTTAAAGCAGATTGAGTGTGGGGCCGTTTTGATTGTTGTGAGTCAATCCTGTGCATTGCAGATTCAATATTTTGTGGTATTATTTTATTGACTTGTCTATTTCGTTTGAATTTATGTCAAACACACAAAACTGGCACGTCCACTTTGCGGCAGGAGAGATCGCGTCCGACTTCACCTGAACAATCTTGTCGCAGGCACTGGGTCGAGCGCGATTGCTTCGTGTGGGCAAAGGCCTATCTCACGGCGCAGCTAGGATCCCTATCGGCAATACGCGAGGGCGGGGAGGCGCCCGTATTCGTCGTCACGAGCATCGCAAGCGTGGAAGGGCAGGCGGACTTGCATGTACGCAAGGGCCGGCTGATCACGGTGTTCGATCTGACCGTGGTGCTGACATGGAAGGGTGCTGTCCCTCAGAATCTTTGCACAATCATGCTCAACCTTTGCTCCACCATACTTTTGCAGGCGCTGACGGCGCTGGTGCGCCCGCGTGCGGGCAGGTCAGCATTATCGATTTCATGCACGACACGGACGTTGACAAGGATTTGGAAGTGAGTCGCCTTCCTGCTGAACTTTTTTGCGATTTGGCCTCGATGGGTTGATTCGAATCGCGCGAACATATTCAGGTCGTGATTGCAGTGGACGACAAAAGCCAGCAAGTTTCGGCATCGAAACAACTCAAAATGCACTTGCTCCCGAAAGTAAAGCAAGTGTTGGCCCAGTTCGCCGAGCGCATGATAGAAGGTGCTGTGATTTGCTCCGGTCGTGTGATCTGCTGTGTGACATTTGAAACACACAGAAAACTCGAAAAACTTGAACACAAACCCTGTTGAGAAGAAGCAACCCGCACAATCAGACGCAAAGACAGCTGCATCGTCATCGTTTGCATTTGTGACATCTGCCAAACAGAAGCATTTTGAACAGCAGGCGGCTCGGACGGCAGAAATTTCACTGCAGACGCATTTCGCCTGTACAGCGAGCGACATTTACGATACACTGCTCAATCCCGCGCGTGTTAAAGTGTGGAGTTTTGACAACCGCGTTGAAATTGAATCGATCGAAGTTGGTAAGCCATATTCGTTGTTTGGTGGCTCTGTGAAAGGCGTTTTTTGCGAACTTGTATGTGATGGCGGTCTCTGTTTGCGGTGGACACTGATAATGTCTCCAAATACAGTCTCCGTGCGACAAAATTACAATGACTTGGCGCTTGAATTCTTGGCCGGTCAGTCAAAAGCCGAGCATCGTGCACATCACAATTCAGGAGTACGACAACGCATGTGAAGTATCAGTGAAACAACAGGGTATCCCAGCTGATGAAGCTGATATCATTAAGCGTAACTGGGAGGCATACTATTTCGCGCCCATCAGAAATAATTTGGAGTTTAGTTTTCAATATGTTGGTTTGAAAGAACTAATCCGGTTCAATTTTACAGGAAAATGGCACCCATTCCAAAGGTAACTCCAGTGGTCAGCCATTTGATCAAGAAAGGAGAAGAAGGACCGAGTTTCCTGAGTCGTGCTTTTGAAAGAATCCACAAACGGCGGATGGAGCTAGTTATTTCTTGGACGGTGGGAATAGTTGCTGCGATAATTTTGTATTTTCTTTACGACAGAAAGAACACTTATTAAAGTGACTCCGTTGCACCGGTTTCCAACTAACACGAAAGTGCGTTGCACACACGTCCTCAAAACCACCGTTCAACGCCGCACGTTGGCAGCTAGCAACGAGATATTGTTGGTGAAAAAGTTACCATGGCGCTTGGTGAGTACGTCAGCTAGTCGCCCATCGCGGTTCAATACGTCTCCGTGCCAAACCGCCATTAAGGTCCCAACAAACAGCCGCAAGTAATCGTCAGAGAACCGATCAGCTGCAGCTTCAAAACAAATGGACCCAAACACTTTCTCTTCAGCTTCAGCATAGGTTTCAACTGAAGTTGAGAAGTACCGGGCGCGGTCCGCGGTGGCTACGGCAATGAGAATTGAATCAGCACCCTCAGGAAACTCTAGCAGATGGTGCGTTGTGGAAGTAGAAGCAACATTTTGCGTCTGTCGCAGCATCCACTGGAACTTTCCGTGAATACCGGGAAGCTCAAAACTTGCGGAAGTGATAGGCGCCAGACGATGGTCGTGGGTATCAAATTCGCAAAAACTCTTTTCGCCACTGTGGTACTCGTATCCGGCGTGCATGCAAAACTGGAAGTTATTAAAGTTCTGATAAGGGCGCGGCAAGTTTTTGGGCCAGGGTATCTTCTGTTTGGGGAGCTTTTGGGAGACCGTGACGGTGGCGGCACTGTCGGGCAATCGGGAGTATTGAGGCCGCAGATCTCGCACGACGCAGCCGGAGAAGGTTCCACCGTAGTGCTCGTAGGTGTTACTCATGGCGAATTGCTGGTAGGCGGCAGAGAGCTTGCTCAATTGCACAGAGACCACCGGCGGGCCGACGGGGACGCTGGAGGCGAGGAGCAGCAGATGATCCCAGTCTGAGCGGCGAAAGTAGAGGGCGGGCGGAAGGCGCTCGTCGACGGTGGCATAAGCGGGCGGCAACTCAGGATTGTCCGCCATTGCAATTTTTTACGTAGCCCAATCAATTCACCCTCACATCAATAATCAATCCATCAATCAATGCTAAGACTCTGGCACCGAAATTCGGAAACTGCATAGCTGGTGCGGTACAGGTGGACCTTTGCGGGCTTGCAACTGAGTGCCCCCGTCCAGTGCACGCGGGGCGATTGGCAGAGTGGAGTTGCTGTCCTTGTCTGTGTCTGAGAATCGGTGACGATATGTCTTTCTTCCGCGGCGTCTCCCGCAATGTGGCCTCCCGGCGCCCCTACTCCCAGTCTCAATCTCAGCCTCAGCCCCAGCAACCGCATGGACAGTCCTCGACGACCAACTTTTCTGTTCTCGACCAACGGTATTCCACACTTGGTGGATGTTCGCCTCTAGCTCCCTCGACTGCTTGGCACACCGGGATGAATGATATCGATCCATTGAATACGCGCAATACGCATCCTGCCACTCACCTAATCCAGGAACGTGCAGTGACGGAAATTCCTGGTTTGCTGGAATCCTGAAAACCAGGCTCTGACCTTACGATAGGTGACCAGGCAAAGGCGGTATTTTCATTTACGCACTTCAACGCGATGCAAAGCGCTTGCTTTGATGTAGCATATAATAGCGATTGCAATCTGGTGGTGAGCGCCCCGACTGGGTCGGGCAAAACTTGTGTGTTGGAGCTAGGCAAGCCTTTGCTGAAATCCAACGGAAAATAACGAAACAGCAACAGCCATAATGCGGCTAGTCTGCACTGGTCGGAAATCCATTATTTCCCCCAAAATCGTTTATATTGCTCCTACGAAGGCACGCTTCATTCCGAATCTATTCAAATTGTTCCATTCTTTTTTCCACAGGCCCTTTGCTCCGAACGTGTGCAGGACTGGTCGAAAAAGTTCAGAAGCCTCAATATCAGCTGCGGTGAGCTGACCGGAGACACTGATTCCAGCAATGTGCGTGAAGTGCAGGGTTGCGATATCATGTGGGTGCCGCGTTAGGTTGTGCATTAACAAAAAAAAAAAATCAAAAAATTCCAGAGTTACGACTCCAGAGAAATGGGATTCGATGACAAGGAGATGGCGCGATTACAAAAATTTAATGTCGTTGGTTCTTCTGCTTTTGGTATTTGCTCTTTATCCTGGTGGCGTTCTGGAACAACTCCTAGATTGACGAAGTTCACGTGCTCAATGAGCCCAGACGAGGCGCAGTTCTTGAAGTTATTGTCAGTAGAATGCGAACTGTGAATACGGAGTGCCTTTTAAGTGGAGGTGGTGACAGTGGAAAGAAACTACGCATTATTGCAATCTCAGCAACTGCTCCGAATATAGAAGACATTGCAGTTTGGCTAAAGGACTCCAATGGAGCTTCCGCTGCAATGAAGTTTGTACCAGCTTCAAAATCAGAAACTAATAGCGATACCATAGAGTATTTGGCGAAGAGTACAGGCCGGTGAAACTTACTCGATACGTTCTTGGATTTCCTTCCAAAGCGGACTCATCCGATTTTCAGTTCGAGAAGGCTCTTGATTATAGATTAGGCGAGGTTATTCAGCGCTATCGCTCTGGGAAGCCCGCGCTCGTGGTAATTTTCGGCAAAACTCCGCTAATTTATGCGACATCCAGTTTTGTTCAACTCGAAAATCCGTCGAAAGCGCAGCAGAAAGATTAGTCGCTGATGCTGTTCGAAGTCCGAACCATCCCTATTTAAAAGGAGAGGCACATCGAATGCAACTCGAAGCTTTGGCAAGGCGAGTTGCTGACAAAAAACTGTCCAGTAAGTCAAATTATGTCGTGGACTCTTTGGGACCTACAGTAACGCAGGCATTCTTCCGAATGGCATTGCACTACATTATGGAGGTGGGTTTGAATTATCTGTTCCCAAATTAAGTTTGATTTCGACACTTGTCCTTAAGCCCTTTTGCCTGCTGACAGAGGAATAGTGGAATCGAATTTTATTTCTGGAGTTATCGCCGTCATATGTTTGGAAAAAATCAGCTCAAAAATCAATTCTAAGGTTGAACAGGTGCAACATCAACCCTTAGCGTTGGTGTAAATTTACCTGCTCATTTGGTGGTAATCAAAGGAACATCACAATATCGTGATACTGGATACTTTGAATATTCGGAGATGGACATCATGCAAATGATGGGTCGAGCGGGAAGACCGAAGTTTGACGACAGTGGAACTGTGGTTGTGATGACGTCGACAGATAAGCAACAAAAATATCAACAAATGGTTTCTGGAAGCCAAATTATTGAGAGCGGCTTGCATGAAAATTTAATTGAGCATTTGAATGCAGAAATATGTTTGGGAACAATAAGAAATGTCGAGCTCTGCATTGGATGGTTATGCTTCTTGTGCGTTTGATTTATGTTTGTTAAGCTGCTATTTCAGGCTCCAATCTACATTCCTAAATGTTCGCATTAGCCAAAATCCGAGCCGATACAAACTTTCTGCAAGCGCAATAAGCCTAAGTTCACTCTGCCTCAAAGACCTCACAGCTTTGGCAAACGCTGGATTAATTGAACAACACGATGAGGGAATGACGTTTGTTCCGACGGACTTGGGACGCGCGATGGCGAAGTTTTATGTTAAGTTCGAGACCGCTCGAAGCTTGATTATGGATCTGCCACGAGGTGCCACAATCAGGAAGTTCCTTGAGATTTTGTCAAAGGCTGCTGAGTTTGCTGAAGTGAAGTATAGAAATGACAAAACGTATTTGAACGGAGTCAATCGCGAAGTGAGATTTCCAATTTCCGGAAAATTGAAAGGGGCCAACGATAAAGTGAATTTACTGATCCAGGTCCAATTCCATTCATTGTTTCCTGATTCTTAAGTTAAACCCAGTGTTCTTTGGGATCCGTCAAGTTTGCGGAACAAAAGCTTCAAAACATTCTGAATTTAGACACGAATGTCGTAATGAAGCATGCGGAACGACTGTCGAGATGTTTGAACAAAAAAATGACCAGATTTGTCTCATTTCTTACCAGTTGCATTCGAAGTTTGCGTCCTAAAAAAGGATTTTGCGGCAGCTGAATCTGCTCTGGATCTGTGAGTCAATATTTTTAGTAATTCAAGTCGTTATGTAATTTTCAAAGGGCAAATTCCATAAGCGTAAGAGCTTGGGAGCAGAACGGACATCATCTCAAGCAAATAGAAAGCATTGGGCCTGTGCAAGCAAAGCTATTGTTTGATGCGGGCGTCAAAACGATAACAGACTTTTTGATGAAGAAACCGGAAGATATCGAGCTGGTGAAAATATGTTGTCGCTGATATAATTCACAGAGCCCATCTACAGATCTTGAATAAGAACCGCTTAGTTGGCAACAAACTGCTCCAATTCGCCAGATCGTTTCCTCAGCTGAACATGATAATCACCCAGGTACGGAACAAGTGTGTGCGAACCAGACGAGGATCTTCATTCACAGGGAACTAGGTTCAGCCTTACACCAATAATGAAATCGAGTTCTTCGTCAATGTATTTCTGGAAAATCCGGCAACAGTAAAAATTTCGGGAAAGCGAGGAATGGTGACGGCAGTATTCATGGCAGGAGTCGATCATGTTGAAGGAGATTTGATAGATTTCAGAAGACTGACGTACATACAATTATCCTGCAAAAATCTTGCTACCTTTTACTTTTATTTTTATCCAGGATGCGTGAAATCCAGAATGGGAAACGATTTAGCATCAAGTTCACAAAGCGGCACACTGCGGTAAATGTTAAGTTTATTCTCGTTGCAGAAGAATTCGGTGAGTCGTGTAACGAGTCGAGCTAAAAAAAAATTCTGAACAAACGTAAGTTGGAATCCGAATCACAAAATCGGTGACAGTGGAATGCGCACGAACGGGTCGCGGAAAGCAGTCTAATGCCGTTATTGCGAAAGATGGTCGAGCCATGGAGGAGGCGAGCAACACTGCTGAGCCCTTTGCGGCACCTGCAGAACAGTCAAGACCCGACGGAAATATCTCGGACTTTGGCGACGATTTCGATTTCGATTGGGATGAGATCATGGAGATAACTCAAAATGTGGGCACTGTGACGGTAGCCGCTGAACACGGACAACTCCCTACGAAGCAGCAGCCGTTGCAAATAATGGACGGCACCTCTTCAGCTGGTCCCCAAACGCCAATAACTCCGAAACGAGAACCTTGCGCACACAAATGCGCACGCAAAGACAAGTAAGTTTAATGGATGTTGACTTGTGTTGAATTCATTTTGTAGGTGCGAGCATTTGTGTTGCAAAATTGGTGTAAAAAGTTCAAAAAAGGGTAAAAGCAAGGACACGCGATCTCAAACTCCGCACTCAGAGCCGAAAAGTGCCAAATCTCGCAAGCTGGTGGGGCAAAAGAAACGGCGCAAAATCATTCCCCTTGGTGATTGGAACTTCAGTGACGAGGACGAATTTGAGAATGACGCGAGAAAGCTCCCAAAGACTAACGAGTCGCTGGATCACACGCCACCCGTAGCATATCAGCCAAATCCGATTTTTGAAATCGACGCGCACAATACGGAGCAGGATGGTGGCGATAACGAGAATCGGTCAGTGAGCGGCGACAATGAGTTGTTGTTTTCCGACAGTGACCCACAATCACCACGGCCGCCCAAGATGCCAAGTGAGCTTGAAGCACTGAACAAACTGCACGATCTAACGTCGGTGGGAGTTAAGCCGTGGATGAAGGTCAGACAAGGTGCCTCGGCATTGGCTGGAAAATCAGTAAATGCCCGCCTTGACACGGGAAGTATCAGTTCGTTGGGTGTTGAAAATGGAACGAATCTACCTGTGCTGTCCAGCGAACAGGACCCGGAGTCGGCCGCTTTTTTGCCAGCTATGACAGCTGTCTTGGACGACGAAGCTGTCGATCAAGCGGTTATCCTAGCTGAATTTGCGAAAGAGCCTCCGAGAAGAATGACTGATCGGGTTTTGGCGCATGTTAGAGCGTTTGTGTCCCAGCAAGCGAGCCCAGAACAAGCTGCAGCCAGTGAAAAATCGGTTGAAAACAGGCAGGAAGCAAAGCCTATTGCCAGGAGACAGCAATATGGTGAGGCTCTAGCGGCTTTTGCAAGTTTCCGGCAAGAACTGGAACTGGAAGACTTGGAATCCTTGGAGACGGGGAAGGACCACCTCGAAGCGCCAAAAAAGTCTGAGTCGCCGAGTGTCGCCGGGAAGCAGAATCTTCGGACAATCATAGGGGCTCTTTTCCAATGAATTAATTGTGTTAACATGACATTCATGTTTCGCAATTCTCCGCAATAACAAAGAGAGAACAAACTACAAGAAAAACACACAAACACAACAAAAGTCAACAAGAAGGAAATAAGGGGGAGGCGGCACAAAATAAAAGAATTGACGAGTCACAAAGCAAATTATCAATAAGCATTTGACTGCATTCCCCAGGTAACTTGTGGGAACCTATCCTGCGCCTCCCGAAACAGCGTTGGCAGCTGTCTTTGGATTGTCGCAGGATCTTCGGCCAGGCACACGAAAGTGGCGCTTGTTCCGGATTCAACAACCTCGAGAAGCACGAGGAACAGCCAGCCGCCGATGAATGCGCTGACAAGACAAACGACAACATAGACGCCGACCCCGCTGCCAAGGGTACCGAGCCCATGATTTAGGTCGACATAGAGATATCCGGCAAACGCGCACAGAAGTGCAGCAAATAGGCTGCCCATACCGAGGACGTTTCCGATCATACTGTCGTTGATGATCAAGTCGATGCCCTTGTACTTGATGAGGTTCCATGTGTCACGCCCGGCATCACAGTATGGCTTTCCATAGATGGCGATTTCGGTGTATGCGTATTTGTTAAAGAAGTCGAGAATGTCGGCGAGACAGGACAAGATGCAGTTCATGCAGCACGCTACCACACAGCACAAAAAGTTTCCGTCTTGGGCGGCATCGTTCTGGGCGACCTGCGCAAGGTAGCGCAGAGTGCGGATAATTGATACCAGGAGGGAACCGAAGCAGATGGAGCCGAAAGAGGTGGTGATGGCACGTCCAAGTGACTTCGCTGTTACGTTTCTCGTTGGAAGGGTTACTTCGGTCGAGTTCGGCTGCTGGATCCCCAGGAAATAGTATGACGCAAATGTGCCACAGACGGTGGTGTGTACAGTGTTCCTGACGACTTCGTTGAACCAGAAGCTAACGAAACTGGTGCACCATTTTTGCAACATCAGAATCGCCCAGGGGTCAATGACACACTTACAGTGACAGCACTACAACAACAATCAACAGGACATCAGACAGGTTTTTCGCTGTGGCAAGTTCCAGGAAGCCCACGGCGGTTGTAAGCCAAAGGACCGAAAAGCATGCAGCCACAAGCACGCCGCCAAAGGCAACCCACAGAGTACCACTGAATTTGAATGTGATTTTGCAAACGGTTTCGAGGACAAGGGCGGAAAACGGAATCCTATGCCGGAGCCAGTAGTAGGAAAGGCCCACGAGGATGCCGAACACTGCGTAGATAACGCCAGCGACCCAGATGCGCAAGTAGAGGAAGTACGCGGCAAGCCCGAGCAGCAGGCAGACGTTGAGGAAGTATGAAAACTTGATGAGTGCGGCCGGGAAGCTGTGAATAGCCAGTTACGGTACATTCCATTCCTGGGTCGGTCTTACTTACTTAAGCATCAGGAAGAAGTAGCCCAACGAGAACACAAGACCGACACCCACACTAGCGCCCAACAGAGCGCCTATTTCCGAGGCACTTATGCCCGTAGTAGCCGTCGAAGTCGATGCGGTCGAGCCGGTGCCGGGAAAATCAAACTGGCCCGTGCGTAGGCTCGTGATAACATAAGGAACTGAAAAGACAGCAAGGACGATGAAGGCGCCAACAAAGGCCGCGAACAGAAGGGTGGCCCAGAAGTCGTTGAACCTCCGACGCTCGATGAACTGAGGCGGGTTTGGAGGCGGGACCGGGGCGTAGACTTTGCCACCGGCCGCTGGATAGACAAGTTGGGGCGGGGGTTGTTGCTGATACTGGTACTGTTGAGACTGCTGCGGATACTGGGGCAGCTGGTACTGGTACTGGTTGTTTACCAAGTACTCCTGAGACTGCTGCTGGTGATAGCCGTTGGGGTTGTACTGATAGCTGTGGGGACGTGCAGGGGGGCAGGGATCAGCGACGCAGACGCGTAGGCGAGGGCCGAGACGAACCTCATTGTCGTGGGATTGATTGAATTGGCGAACACAGCAACTCTTTGGTTGCACCTTGATCAACACACATGACAAGAGCATTCAAACGCACAGCACAGCGCAGCACCACTGCCCATTGTACCGCATACCCCAATCACACGACGCGTGCTGTTCGCGGGACCACGGGCGTGGCGACCTTCTTGCTCTTCGCCGGTGTCTCGGCCGCGCTCCCTCCCTGTTTCGGCGCCGCTCGCGACAGCGTCGATACAAGGCGTGAAGAAGGGTGTTGTGGAGTAAAAGAATAATTAGAAGCTGAAGGCGTCTTGATTACCGATGGTGTTTTTGTCACTGTTGCGGTGGTCGTCACCGCAACTGCAAGCAGGTTCATAGACCCAATATATCCGTTCAAGTCATTGGCCGTCCCGCATCTACCGAGGTGCGTATTAGGAAACCCCGGATAGTGGCTGTAAGTTTGGCACGGCGGACAATTCTCAGAAGACAAAGGCATGAATTCGGACGCGTTCCGCAACGCGAAACACACGCAAGACACGAACGGGCCGTACTGGATGTTGGAACTGAAATTAATCAATGCAGTGGCGGAAGCTGGAGAGCTTTGTGCTTGCGTCGTCTTGCAGTAATCGTTGCACCGGAATTCGTTGACAACCAAATCAGTCGGAGCTTGAAAAACACTGTTCGAGTCGGGGAAACCGACGCCAGCGACGCAAGCGAATGCAGAAGAAACACCAATCGTTTGAGCGATGAGGCTCGCAAGTGTAGCTGCGTTCGAAGGGCGGACCATTTAGAAATTGTTAAAAGAGCCTTTTGACGCTTTTTTGTGTTTTCCTGTCAAACTACGACGAAGAGTGGAAGAATGGAAATCCTCCACCGGCAAGATTTTTTGGCCGAGCAAGACCAGGAACCGTCATGAGTCACAGAGCAAACGAAAGAATCAGATTGTTAAATCACGTTCGCATCAGAAGTGAGTCACGTTTGGAAATTTCCGGTTGATCTCGCGCTACCCAACAATATGTGTTGCGGATGAAAATCTTCGCGGAAAGATCAAAAATGATGCTAGCAAACGAAACAGCCCGCACCAACCCAAACATGGCTGTGGTCTTCATTGTTATGACGATCGTTTCCGTAATTTTCACAATCACGCTGGTTATCTTCATTCTCGCTTGCAAAACTAAAGAAAAGAAGTGTTTTCAAGAGAAATTGAAGGTGGCATTTTACCCAATCAATGTCTGCTTGCTTCTGATGTCTTTATCTCAAATATCAATGTGCGCCGCTGAGGCACTTTACTACTTGTCTACAAACAATGAAGTCACTGTTAACACTGGAATCGTTGTTCAAAATGCGAAACTTATGAACGCTGCTCGATCGTGGTCGGCGACAACGTTCAAAATAACTTATCTGGAATACAGCTATTTCAGAACTGCGCCAATCTTGAAACAGGCATATTCGGACTTCGCCAATCCTGCGCTCATTGCAGTTCATGTATCGGCCTTATTTCTAACGCTGCCGTCGTTTTATGTTACGTCCGCATTGTGGTATACTATGGACAGCAATCAAATTGCAATCAGAAACTACATCGCTTTGGCGACATTCGTTTGGCTGCTCCTCATTGACAGTTGCTTTCTGGCGCTTTTTGTCAAATGCTTGCGCTCGTACAAAGATCTCGTCGAAGTTGATTCCCAGTTTTTGATCATTTCGCGGTTTGGAATTGTTGCGGGAATATTGTTCTGTTGCGTTATTCCGTTCACGTATTTGTACATGTTTTTCGGCTCTGAATATTACTACTGCGTTTGCATATTTCTGTTTTCAACTATATTTATTGTTCTCTTTGGCATGAAAATATCGTTGCATCGGGACACGCTGCGGAAGCAAAAGGAATTGCGCGAGCGAATCAATGCTGCGAAACAGAACACAACTATCGGTGCAGGGCGGTGTGTGTTCAAAAGCCAGGATACTATGGCGTTTGATGACGATAACAAGGTGTGAATAAAGATGACCTTTTTACGAAGCTGAAAAAGACCAGGAAAAACTTTTTGGCCAAAATTTGAAGTGTAAAAAAAAAACTTGCGGCAACATCCGGAGAACGAACGCCGCCAATCAGCGACCATCGGCTAATTTTTTGGGGACCGCTGCGATAGTTTTCCTCGCGGAAATTCGACAGAATCACATCGCCGATCTCCAACAATCAGCGATTTCGAAGGAAACGAAATCGCGGCATTCATTAAGAATGAAGAAAGATCAAGGCACTCCAGAGACGGTGGCGCAGATGAATCTGATCATATCGGCGCTCTTGAATATCCTGACTGGCGTTTCTGGGATGCTGACAATTGCGTTGGTTGTGTTTGTTGCAAACTGCAAAACGCGGAATCAAAAAGGAGCGCTCGCGAAACTCAAAGCTGCAGCATCGCCGATTAACATTTGCCTGCTGATTATGTCGATTTCACTTGTGATAACGTGCGCGATGGAAGCAATGTTTTTCAGTTCCACGGACGTCCAAGTTACAGTTGACACGTCATCAATGTCATTTCACTTTAAATTATTGAACCTAGCAAGATCATGGGCGACAGGAATGTTTAAAGTCACGTATCTAGAATATAGCTACTTCAGAACCGTGCCGATTGTCATGCAGGACTTCCCTGGGGCTGTGACTCTGGTCTTTTTTTCAGTGCAAGTGTCGGCGACATTACTAATTGTTCCCTCATTGTTCTCGACAATCGCAATTTGGATAGATCTGACCGAGACGCAGGTTGATGTCCGAGATCACATATCTGTGGCGTCGTATGTTATGTTATTTTTGGTCGATGCTGGGTTTCTGGCGTTGTTCGTCAAATGCCTTCAAAGCAGCAGAGACATGGTACAACCAGACCCTCAGTTCTTGATAATTTCAAGGTACGGCATTGCGGCAGCGTGTGTATTTTCTGCAATTATCCCATTCAGCTACCTGTACGTCATCGAGGGCCCTGAGTACTATTTCTGCATGTGCATCGTTTTATTTGTTGCCACCTACATTGTCCTTTTTGGGATGAAACTGGCGCTGTATAAAGATTCTGTCAGAAGCCAGCAGGTGCTGCGACGGCGTGTGGAAGCGATTCGGCAGGAAGGCCAAGGCTTGCGCGTGTTTTCCAGTCAGGAAACAGTTGCACTCGTCGATGCTGAATGCAAGGCCACAGCATGATTCAAGCAGCAGCGTGAAATTCGGTGTTGCCGACTTGGATTTGTTTTTTTTCATCTTTGTGCTTATGATTGAAATAGAAAGCAGAATCCACTTTTTGCGTGATTTTTTTTCAGGTGAACGACGGTTCAGCGGATATTTGTGTAAATCCTTGACTGTGCGAGCAACATCATCCAACTCTCCCGAAAAATGAACCAATGAGGAATACAGAGCAGTTCAACACCTCGTTCGTTTCCGTTATTCTTATGGTTACTCCTGTGCCTTCATCATAACCCGCAAAACCAACGATAAAAAAGATCCACGCACGCGAGAAACTCGACACGTCTGCAACAACTTACGTCTTCAACCCATATCTATTTTTCTCGCCATAATCTACGCGGCGGAAATGACGCTGTTCCGTTTTGTCAACGAAAAGTGCGTGAAAATTGGCGCGGTACAGGCTGTAAACAAAACTGTCCGAGCGTGACTTTGCAGAAATTCCTCATCTACAGCATACGTGCAGGTTCTGCCTGTATACACGAAGGCGGCGATCTGGTTGCAACTGTATGCCGCTGCGCAGGGGCTTCGGCGGAACATTTCGGGTTAGCAAATTATTTTATTTCGAACCCATGACCTTCCTTCGGCACAAAAGTCCGAAATGCTGCTCACCAAAGCAGGTTTGCGGTGTCGCAACATTTTAAACTCAAAATGAAACTTACGGTGCCGATGTACTGTGTAGGGAAGTATTCTTCAGAGATACCAAAAGGATGTGTCAATTGGGCTTGATTCAACGAAATTTTCTTGGAACCGCAAAAAACCAGATCCCACCCGGCATCATGGATGGCGAGATTGGCCCGCACCCAATTATTTTGCAGACGGGATCGGCGTGCAATTGCCAAAATAGTTTTTGGCCGTGACGGTAACGACGAGTAACGCAGAAACCGGCACGCAGCAATAATCCGCGGGAGAATCGACAACTCATTTGGCAGATGACGAAGAAAGCAGCGAAGTTAAAAAAGGAATGCGAGCAAGTCTTTTTTTTTTTTTTTTTTGCTTTATTGTGTGAAAAGTTTTGTTGCTGATTCTCTAACGTTCCTGTTTATGACGCCGCCGAAGCCAAACGCGGGCAGGATGCGGCCCATGCGCGCGAAGGTCGACGGCAGGTACTCCTTCGCGACGGCAGCGAAGCGGCCGGCGCGTCCGCCGGCGTCGGCGTTGTTGGGGCGGTTGTAGAAGTCGAGACCTGCGGGGCAGCCGCACACGTGCGGGTCAGCAGCACGCCGCAACGGGGGGAACAAAAAAAAAGGGGGATCGCGATGCGCCGGGCACTTACCAAGCAGGTGCACGGGGGTAGTGACGAACTGGAACAGGCACGGCAGCATCAGCTGGCACGCGACGTCCGACACGCGGCGCGACACGCCCTCGCGCTGCAGCTTTTTCGACAGCATCGGCGGGAACGTGAATGCGGCAGCCATGGTCAGGGAGTCCCGCGTGCCGAAGCACAGGTATGACCGCAGAGCAACGGGGCGCGGGTTGCCCTGGCCAAACCACTTTGTCAGCAGCGAGTCCTTCCAGATCGTGAGCCCAGTGTTTGTTATCGACGATGAAATGAACTTTGGCAAGTTGGCGTCAATGTGGAACTGCTGTGTCGACAAAGTTTCCGTTACATTTGTCTGGGAGTTGCGAGTGTTTCAGCAGTTTCATGTCCAAAGGCACAATACCGCCGCATAAGTCAGGCCATAAACAACAAATACAGCTAAAACTGATGGTTGCCGAATGTGCGATAGTGGCTTTGTGAATAGGGTGGTAAAACCGTCTTTCAAGCCCGATAAAAGCGTTTGCTTTCCAGAGAAGTTTGAGATGATGCTACGGTCGATGATGGCTACAACTAAAGAATCGAAGGGATATCGACGATGTTAGCGAAGGAGAGTGCCAAGAGGCTCTTGACGTTGAAGTGAAGTTTACCGGGTGATGTGACTGCGGCGGTGCAAGCTGCAGCAAAGACGTCAGCTGCGATCGAACCGGCGATTCCTTGCTTCTGCCGCTTTACAGGGGTATGGACAGCGCCAGCGGCAGCCGGTGCAGCCAGAGGAACTGTCGATGCTGTCATTTGCTCCAAATGATAAATGGGTGAAATCAAATTATTAAGAACCCTTCTCCTTCATCATCATAAGTTATGCTACATTTCCTTGCGAGGACATTCGTTACAGCTCGTTGTGCCCTGATCCACCCTTGACGCTCAAATACGTCAGAAACGAGACCAAACATCCAAATACAACGTAAAAGAATGCCTGTGAGCGTAGAGATTAACAAAGATCAGCAGTGGAAGGAAATCAAGACTCACCGAACGCAACGGGTCTCCGACGGATGATGCCGGCGCTACAGTAACTGCGCGCGGTGGCACGACATCAGCCGCACGTTTTTCAGGGTTTGCGTCGCCAGAACCGACATTCGACTTGGATTTCTTTTTTCTGCTCCTCTCACTTGTGCCCGCCGCTGCAACTTCGGCACTTGTCGCCACCACAGCTGACGGCAACGCAGACGCCATCAACTCAGTGACGCGTGTCGTAAGCTTAGCAATCTCCAAATCGGCCTTTTCGCATTTGCGCAGTGCTGCCTGCAGCTCGGATTCTTTGTCGGCGGCGGCCTTTTTCGCATCAGACAGCAGAGCCGTCAAGCGGTCGATTTCTGCGACACGCTTCTTCTCGCTTTCACGCACGCGCGCTTCGCAGTCGTTTGATTTGCGGTCGAGTGCGAGAATGTGGTCCGCTCGCGCCGCGGCCATTTGGTCGGTTGCGGCCTTCGCGTCTGCGATCGCACGCAGCTTGGCTTCGCGTTCAGTCTCAAGTGCGGCCTCGACCTCGCGCTTCTGTGCTCGGATCGCGTCGGCATCAGCCTCTAGCCCGGCGATCCGCGATTCGAGAGTGGCTATCTGCGACTTGAGGAGCGCTGCCGCGGTTGCGTGGTCCTGTAGAAGGGACTCTCTTTCTTGCAAATGCAAAGCGCGCGCAGCTGCAAGATTCTGCTCGACGGTCTGAAGGGAGGCTTCAAGACGCTTGTTCAATGCTTCTTGAGCAGATATTTCGGATTCCAGGGAAGCCAAGTGCGTTTGTTGCGCTGCAGTCGTAGTCAAAGAACTTGAGAGAATAGATTGCTCCCTCTGCAGAGAAATGGAAAGGTAAAGAAGTGGCCAGGCAGGCGGAGCAGAAAAAAGTTACCTCTTTGGCAGCTTCAACCTCCATTTTCAAAGATGCAATTTCCTTTTCCAAAGCACTGGCCCGTTCTTCTCCAGCGCGTCGGACGACGACAAGCTCCGCTTCAGCCTCTTGCCGCCGTTTGCGCAAATCTTCGTTGTCACGGTAGACAGGTTGAGACAGCTCGCGCGCCTCACGCAGAGCGCGGGTGGTTTCCTGCAGCTTCTGACGCGTGCTTGCAAGGTCTGCTTCAAGGACAGCAGCGGATGCAATTGCTGCCGCGGTTGCTGCTGTCGGTGCAGGTGCGGGGACGGTTGAATTCCCGGTGCTTTTTGTTGGATGCGCCGTTGTTGTTGCAGCTGGTGCAATGTAGGGAGAGGCCGTTGGAGACGAGTTCGTGAGTGTGCCGACCAAGCTGTCGATGGAAGAAACATCGCTCTGAATGGCGGCGATTTTACTTCCAGCAATTGACGCGTTCCGAATTTCGGCCTTTCAAAAGACGAAGTAATTAGATTAGCAAAAACATCCATCAGTGCTCTTGCTCAACCTCAATCATTGCAAATACGGTATCCATTTTGATGAAAGGGGCGTTTTGCTTCCTTCCGCCAAGTCCGTGGTTCATTTCAGACGCAGGCACGTTCCTCATGGGAGTTGCATGAGGTAGAACAGCAGACGCTGGCGGCGGTAATGACGCCGGAACTGGGCCTTGAGTATTCGTATCCCAGATAGTTACGTGGCAGCTCATCTTTTTGTACATGGCTTTTGAAAGAGATGAAGGGTCAGAAGGGTTGTTTTGAATTATTGAGGGGGGGCCACAGCACCGGACACTCCGTCGTCGTTCATGATATCCAATCCAAAATCAACAACGTCTCCGGTATGCAATTGAAACGGGTCGGACGCGACACCTTCTTCGGAGAGCCGCGTGTTGTTTACGAAGGTGCCGTTGGAAGATTTGACATCTTTGATCCAAACCTGGAGGATTGGTTTTAGGAAGCGTGGAAAAGGTCGGATTGCGCACTTTTCCATTTTCGATCCAGATCTCGGCGTGCTGGCGGGACAGGACTTTGGAGTCGAAAATGCCGTTGGAGACTTCGGGGCCGTGCTTCGCGGTGACTTTGCGACCAATTTTGAGGGGACAGTTTTCGGGCAGACGCAAGTCGATGCGCTTCTGGTCGAAGGGCCCGCCTGTGGGGAGCGAGTCGAGTATGAGGCTGAGGAGAATGGAGAAAGAAGCTGAGCGACAGAAAACGGGTTGCGCAACCAAGGCACGAACACTGGGGCGAATGTTGCAGTGGAGGAGACGCCATCGGATGCCGGCGACGTGGTGGACGATGATGATGATGATGATGCCGATGCCGATGCCGCCGGCGGCGGGATGGATGAAGCCGCCACACGCGGAGTCTCGGCTGTCGCCGCCACAGCCGCGATATCGGGCACGGACATTTTGTTGCACACAAACACGGACTCCATCTCACACCACAACTACGGCAAGCAGTACGCCTCAACCCCAACGACAAACAACGAAATACGCGCCATTTCCACTCCGCCGCCGCGTCAGTTAGTCCCTCGACAAATGATTCTGTTATGCTTTTGTCCTACCGTTCATACCGCTATTGAATGGGGACGACGCTCTCTGGGACCGGGATCGCTGATCGAGTGTGGGCGAAAGCTGTTAAAGCCACAGTTATTTACCGACAAATAGCACGGTATGAAAAAAAAATCAAAAATCTGAAACAATTTGTACTCAACTGCACCGCCAGGCCTGACATAATTGTCAATTTTCGCGTCGATTCGGGGCGCAGCCTTTTCCTTGAATTCCAGCTTCTCGTCGTAAATGCGCACGTCGCCCCCATGTTTGACATAGCCATCGACTTTGGCATCGATGCGTGGTGCGGCTTTTTCTTTGAATTCCAACTTTTCGTCATAAATACGGACGTCTCCGCCCGGTTTCACATATCCATCAACCTTTGCGTCGATGCGCGGCGCGGCTTTTTCTTTGAATTCCAGTTTTTCGTCATATATTTGCACGTCACCACCAGGTCGCACGTAGCCTTCCACCTTTGCATCAATTCGTGGGGCAGCCTTTTCTTTGAAGGCAAGTTTTTCGTCGAATATGCGCACGTTTCCACCTGACTTGACATAATTTTCGGCCTTCGCGTCAATGCGGGGCGCGGCCTGGGAAAGAGTAAAAGTAAAAATTAAGAAGGAACCGAATATGTATTGAATACTATTCTCACCTTCTCTTTGAAATCCAATTTTTCGTCATATATTCTGATATTTCCGCCAGATCTCGAATATCCTTCAACTTTAGCATCGACGCGCGGTGCCGCTTTTACTCTAAATTGGGGCTTTTCGTCGTATATTCTGACATTTCCACCTGGTTTGACATAGTTTTCGGCCTTTGCGGCAATTCGGGGCGCAGCCTAAGCAAGGAAGGGGGGAAAAAATGAAATATGAATTGGTGCAAGATGAAACGCGAATAAACCTTGTCCTTGAAATCGAGCTTCTGCGAAAAGATCTTTTTCTCGCCACCAGCGGGAGAATGGTTAATGTTCTGTGAGGGCCGGTTAGAAGTGGAGAAAGGGCAGAAGAGCACCAATCAGATCACCGAACCTGGAGCGAGCCAATCTTGCTTTTGACGCCAGCGTACTTCTTGTTTGGCACGAAGGGAGAAGGCGGGGGCGAAGAGGTGGAGGCGCGGATGTGGTGGTCAGGGTCTGAGTCCGAGTCGCCGTGGCTCTTTGCGCGACGCACGGGATTGGGGTTATTGGCTGAAGAGACTGAGGAGGCGACGGACATGGAGCGGGCGGAGGGACGAGCGGTGGTGGCAGTGGAGATATCAGGGACGTGTGGGGCGGCGGGTGTTTGGTGCTTCTTTGAGGAGGGCGAGGAGGCGGCGATCATGCGGGAGGAGTGGAGTGGGGAGTGAGAGAGTGATTTGAGAGGGAGAGAGTGACAATGCGAATGAGTTTGTTTGTGTGTGTTGTGGTGATTTGTCATCGCACTTATTCTGTTGTGCGTGAGAGTGTGCGAGTGAGTGTATTGAGAGAGTGCGCCAATGAGGACGCGCCTTCGGTCGGTGCCGTCGGTGCCGTCGGTGCTGCTGGTGCTGCTGCTGGTGCCCGCCCTGCTGCTCGCTCTGCACTCTGCCGCTGTCGCCCTGTTCGGAGTGCGTGTGCCCTTGCCTTCTCTTCCCTTCCCTGCCCTGCTCACACCCACACCATCCAATCCAATCCAATCCAATCCAATCCTATCCCACCAATCACTAACAGGCAGGCTTCCTCCTGTCCCGCATCGAGCTGCCCTTGGTCGCACACAGCGATCCCGCTTTCAACCGTCCTCACGCGCGTTTCGCCAGATCCCTCCTGGTCCTCATCGACGCCTTCCGCTTCGACTTCGCCGTCGCTGTCAACCCCTCCCATCCTCCTGCGCCTCTCCCACACTATCGAAACAAACTGCCCGTCATTCATGCCTTGCTCGAAACTGAACCCGCCAACGCGCTTTTGTTCCGCGTCCATTCAGACCCCCCCACAACAACCATGCAGCGACTGAAGGCCTTGGTCACCGGCACTTTACCCACGTGAGTTTTCTTTCGTCTGTCAAAAAAAGTCGTTTATAAAAGCTAAATGCAGTTTCGTCGATGCCGGCGCAAACTTTGGTTCCTCCGAAATCGGCGAGGATAATCTTCTGTCACAGCTGCAAAAGCATTCTCGCGTTCTTCATTTTTCTGGGGACGACACTTGGACAAACCTTTTTCCGTCGCAATTCAACGTGTCACATCCATATCCCTCCTTCAACGTGCAAGACTTGCACACTGTTGACAACGGTTGCATAGACCACCTATTTCCCGCTCTAGACGAGCTCAAAGCCAACGGCAACGTATCATGGGACTTTTTCGTCGCACATTTCCTTGGTGTTGACCATGTTGGCCACAGCTTCGGTCCAGACACGGTGCCAATGGCCGAAAAGCTCACGCAAGTTAATGGGTGGCTCTCAAGAGTGTTTGATTCAATAGACAACGACACGCTTGTCGTTGTCATTGGAGACCATGGTTGGCGTCTTTGTCTTTCATCTCTACAACACTCTTAATTGACCTGCAGGAATGGATGCGAAGGGCGACCATGGTGGAGATTCTGAAAACGAGGTTTCCGCGGCGCTGTTTCTATACGCGAAAAATCTGTACACCCCGTCTCCAGAGCTCGATACTCTGCTCGCGTCGCTCGCCCCGCTCGAAGCCGAGCATAAACAGCAACACGAAACCTATCTGGACACATCGACAACGTACCGATCGATCCAGCAGATAGACATTGTACCGACGCTTAGCGTGTTGCTGGGCGTGCCCATTCCTTTCGGCAATCTCGGTGCCGCGATACCGGAGCTGCTACACGTAGCACCGCGCGCTGCTCCTACACCGCCTGCTACTGCTGCTTCTGCTGCCGCGGCTGCGAACCTTGTCGAAGTCGCTCGCGCGAATGCGCGGCAGATGCACACATACCTCCTCGCATACTCTAGCGCGCGCGGCGCAGGCGCAACACTCGACATTGGCGGTAGCGGCAGTGCTGCACTGGATTCCTTGTTTGAGGCCGCGGAGCGTGCGTACAACGCGACGATGCACCGCGGAATCGACAGCGGCGGCGACGTTGCGCAGATGCACGCCGTGTACTTGCAGTACATGGCGTTCATGCGCACTGCGCTTGCAGCCGCGCGCCGCGTGTGGGCGCGTTTCGATGTGCCGCTGATTATTTTAGGCGTGGCGCTCTTCGCCGCGGCCGTTGGATTTTCGGTTTCGGCTGTCGCGATTTGGTGGCGTTTTCTCAGCTGCGATTGCTGCTTTGGCGGGCTTTGGTGCGCTGTCGGCTCTTTTTTCGTCGGAGCGGTTATCGGCGCTGCCACCGCCCAGTATTTCGGCGGTTTCGTTCCGATTCTTGTGCAGTTTCTCCCGTCGGACGAGGGCCAATCGATCATCAGCAAACAGCACGAAATAATTCTCCTTTCGAGCATTTTCGGAATATCCAGCTTTTGTGCTGCGACGTTCATTTGGTCACACATGTACCACACCACAGTCAAGAAAACAAAATCGAAGCGACGAAAGGAATCGAATAATCTATTTTCTCTAGGGAATGCTCAAGAAGTGTCTGAATGGATTCTTTCCATCGTTTTGCTCGTTCTGTCCAACGGAGTTCCAGTATCCGACAGCTATACCATACACGAAGAAGCTGTCACCGTGTACCTCCTGCAAACGTTTGGTGCATACATGCTACTGGCCAGTTTGAATGCGAAAAGCATCGACATCAGACGCAAGCTGTTTGCATTCACGATTGTTTTCATGCTCCTGACGCGTTTTTCGCTGTGTTCCACGGTGTGCCGAGAAGAGAAAGCGCAGACGTGTATCCCCACATTCAACGCGATGCCAAACTCGTCAGTGGCGAGTCCGTTGACAGTCTTTGCTCTGGCAGTCATGATCCCTGTTGTGCTGCTTGTGGTTCGACGGTCATTGAATGGCAACGACGGTATGCGCAGCTCTCGTCATTCGCTGTGGCTAGACGTCGCAGTTCCATGCAGTCTTTGTGCTTCGTTTGTATACTGGGGTCTCGATGCATTGCACGGGAACAATCTTTTCGTTGGTGCCTGGGTGTTTATGAAGGCGGTGAAAGTATGGTGGGCGCGGCTGGCTTGCTTCGGATTCACTGCCGCATCGCTTTCGCTGTGGTGGCTGGATCCGTTTGGGTCGATCGGGCGCCAAACGTCTTCGGCAGGGTTGCGGCGGAAGGAATATTTCAAGTTCTCTGGCGAAGCCTATCTCGGATTTGTAGTGTGCGTATTCGCAGTTCTGTTCACCTTCCAGAAGCCGATGGGCGGCGTGATGCTGGCAGTCGAAATGGTGCAGATCGTCGTGCTCATGGAGATGCACGCCTGCCTTGCTGGTGATTCAACGGAGCCCGGGCCGAGCGCATTCAGCGACGAAAAGCAGCAGCGGCATCGGGGCGGGGACACAAAGTTGCGGCGCGTGGTACTGTTCACTGCCGTGCTGCACATTGTCGGACAGCGGTACTATTTCGCCACGGGCCACCAGTTCACGCTGTCAAGCATCCAGTGGGAGGTTGCGTTTGTGGGGCTGTTTGAGACAAGCTTTGTGCTGGGCCCGGCGTTCATGGCGCTCAACACGTTTGGCGGGCCGATGCTCGCGATGGCCGCCGTCCCGCTGGTTGGGCTGTGGCGGCGGCAAGACGGCGGCGATGGCGATGGCGATGCAGGGGCGAGAATCGCGGTGCGCGACGCCGGCGCGGCCGTCGTGGCGGCGTGCGCGTGCGCCGGGCTGTGGGGGTTCGGCGCCACCGCGATGGTCGGGCATTTCCGGCGGCACCTGATGGTGTGGAGCGTGTTTGCGCCAAAGTTTCTTGGCACGGACGTCGGGGTGGTCGTGTTGGAGTCGTGGGCGATCGTTGTTGTCGGCGGCTTGGGCTTGCGGCGCGTGCTGTGGGACCTGACTGCAGCGCGGGAGTGAAGACATTCAGTAGCCGCACATTACGCACCGCTCCAGGTGGACACTAATATTCGGTAACTTCTGCGCGCGTTGACGGACACAACAATACATTTTTGATTTGACCAAATGCCACGGTGAGACAGCAGTGCACACGCCCGTGTTGCGCCCGCGCTGACTGTTTTTCCCCAGCGAGATTATTACCCTTCAGGCGGGCCAGTGTGGCAATCAAGGTAGTGTGCCTGCAGGCTCACGAAACGCAGCAGCCAGTTTCCTAACGACGCTTCGCCAGTCGGCATGGAGTTCTGGTCGATGCTCTGCGCAGAGCACGGCATAAATCCGGACGGCATTCTGTCCGAGGCAGCGGCTCTGAATCCGGCCGAAGATAGGAAGGATGTTTTCTTTTATCAGGTTTGGGTCCAGCGACATTCGTGTTTGAAAGAAGCAAGTACGCCTACACAAACTGTTTCTGCCCCCAGGCCGACGACGAGCACTATATTCCGCGCGCGATTTTGCTCGATTTGGAGCCCCGGGTAACTGCGGTGTTTGCTCATGGCTCGAATTAACACACCAAAAAACTCGAACCCCCGAAAGGTTATCAACAACATACTGCAATCGCCGTATGCGAATCTATACAATCCGGAAAACATACTGCTTTCCCAGGACGGTGGTGGTGCTGGTAATAACTGGGCCTTCGGATTTGCGTCGGGCGAACGGATTGCAGATGAGGTGTCCGAAATGATCGACAGAGAAGCGGACGGAAGCGACAGCTTAGAGGTATTTCGTTATTTCCGGATGTTTCTGGCTGGTGAGTTTCCAAACTTTGCTCTGGGGCAGGGATTCATGCTGTTGCACTCAATTGCTGGGGGCACGGGGTCTGGCCTTGGTTCGTGGCTGCTGGAATACCTTGGCGACCGGTACCCGAAGAAGCTGATCCAGACGTACAGCGTGTTCCCAAACAGCGAGGAGACGTCGGACGTCGTGGTGCAGCCGTACAACTCGATGCTGAGCCTGAAGCGGCTGACGCAGAACGCCGACAGCGTGGTTGTGCTGGACAATGCGGCCCTCAACCGGATCGCGGCGGACCGACTGCGCATCGAGAATCCGACGTTTGCGCAGACGAACCAGCTGGTGTCGACGGTGATGAGCGCGTCGACGACAACGTTACGATATCCCGGATACATGAACAACGACCTTGTCGGCCTGCTCGCGTCGCTGATTCCGACGCCGCGCTGCCACTTCCTCTCAACGTCGTACACGCCCTTCACGACGGACGGCGTCGACCATGTGAGAACAGTGGTGTTTGTTTGCTGTTAGCAAAGTGCATGAACCAAAACCGGCAGACGAAAAGCGTGCGCAAAACCACGGTGCTGGATGTGATGCGCCGCCTGCTCCAGCCGAACAACCGGATGGTGTCCACGAACCCGTCCAAGAAGAGCTGCTACATCTCGATTCTGAACATTATCCAGGGCGACGTGGACCCGACCGACGTAAGCCGCAACCTCCATCACCCCCAACATACCGCAGCTGACACGCGTTTTTTTTTTGGGAGAAAGGTGCACAAGTCCCTCCTGCGCATTCGCGAGCGTCGGCTGGCAACGTTCATTCCGTGGGGCCCCGCGTCGATCCAGGTTGCGTTGTCCAAGCGCAGCCCGTTTGTGCAGACACAGCACAGGGTGTCTGGGCTGATGCTGGCGAACCACACGAGCATTGTTTCGGTGAAGACTAAGCGGCGCGCGATGCGCGCGCTTGACGTGAACTGACGCATTTTTTTTGCAGCTGTTCAAGCGCACGTGCGATCAATACGATCGCTTGAGGAAACGAAATGCGTTTTTGGAGCAGTATAAGAAGGAAGCAATGTTTTCCGACGGCCTTGAGGAATTTGACTCTTCTAGGTATCCTCTTCCTCGTGGGAGAAGCGGCATTTTCTGACCTTTTCTTTAAAATTATTTTTAGACAAGTTGTCCAAGACTTGATTGCTGAGTACGAAGCCTGTGAGAGGCCTGACTACCTTGATTTTGTGAGTTTCTCTTGACTTTTTTTCGGCTGGAATGTTCGTTTTGACTGGACGGTTAGTCTGTAGACGACAACTGAAATGCAGTTTGACTGACTGCCCAAGCGTGTGTACAGCCGAATGTATATCTGAGTCATCGTGTGAGGCGTGTTATGGTCCGGAATTAAAGAAAATTTTATGTAAATGCCGGGGTACCAAAAAGCAGAAAAGAAAAAAAAATTTCAACGGCACGGAAGTTCGATTTTGGTAACAACAACCACTTCTGTTCCCTTGCATACCAGAACAGTCAGTTCGCTCGAGGCGCAGGAACTTTGCTGCTCGTCCTTGCAGCGGATGAGCGTGAACCTCTCAGCGGCGCCGGCGGGATGCAAATCGACGATCTCGAATGCCGGGAATTCGATGCTGTGCGACATGTGGGCCGTGGAAAGAACAATAAAAATCGGTTCGTGCATCGTCAGCGATGCGTGCGTGTTTGTGAGCGTGATGATGGCCTTGAAAGTTGGGCGCATGCCTTTGATCTGTGTGTGTGTGTGTGTGTGTGTGTGTTTGTGTGTCACGGAGAAAACAATTTGTAGAATAGTTTCAGAGAGAATTAAGAAGCCGAGGATCATACTTGGCAGTGGAGCTTCAAGTGAGCCGCTTCGGACGTTGGGTTGAGATTTTGTCGCGTGCGCTCGTGCATGGTGTGATGGGCAAGGGTGCGCAGCCGCGCCAAGTCGTTTTGGAACACACGGAAGATCTCTGAGCAAGCGCCCGATGAAGCCAGGAAAAGGAAAGTGCGGGGTGAGTACCCTTGCTGTCACGGGCTTCGCGCGAAACGGTGTCGCGAAAGACCTTGGTATGGCGCTGCAGGGCGACAGCGCGGGCGTGTATACCGGGCTTGGTGATTGCGGACGCGGGGAGCTGAGCGTTGCGGCGCAGGATGCGTACGTCGAAGGTGCCGGCCGTCGTGAGCATCACTAGGCATCCAGAGTCAAGGCCGAATCCGCCAAAGCGCAGGCAGCACGCCGGACTCTGTAATCGGCATACCGTTTTCGGCGTATTCGTGTTGGTTTCGCAACTTACATCTGTCTCGACTACCGACACCAGCTCAAAGCCGCGGTAAACGCGCACCTCGTTATTGCCCAGAGACACGGCGTACCCGGTAAAGTGTTTTTCAGGAATAATTACTGCTTCGATTGCCATGATGGGGGCCGGCTGTCTGAACATGCCCGATAATACACCCTTGTTTTGCGGGTTAGCCAAAAAAAAAAAGATTTGATGAAAAACCTCTTTTGTGCACGTGATGATCGATTGATCCATGCAAGCTAAATAAAACAAGTCTTTCACAACGGCGACTCCCACGCAATCAGCCTGCAAATACCCAGCCGTTGAAACTTTGCCCCTGCGAAGAACGGTGGTCAGATTTTTCATCGAACGGCGTACCAGCACCTTGTGAGGATAAAGACTTTTCCTTCAAGAGAGACAGCTAGAACACAGAACTCTTTATCAAACAATCCGATGGCGGCTAAATGTTCGACTGGGGCTGCAAGGTTGTATTCGTCGACGATGGCGTAAGTTGGCGGACACATGAAATACACCATTCCTTGCACAGTTGCGACAAGAAGGACTGCAGCAGCATCGGCGGCGGTACTGCTTCTGTTCAAGACAGCCATGCATCCGGCTTGATGCTGTCACCTCGGAGATTTCAAATTTCAATTGGACAAAATGAACTCACACCCTCGGCTGACCATCCTCAAAACATAAATCTTCGATAAACCGCAAGTCGAGGGCGCTCGCTGAATCGGCGACATGATGCAAAAGTGCGGTGCTTCTGGGCTGCAATTCTACGTGTGCATCCGCCATTTGAAGAAGCACCTGAACACACTGATCGATGACGCTGAAGATAGGTGTATGCACTGATTCCGCACTAGAAAGATGAAGCGCAATAGCACCTTGGAGTGCGCGCCAGACATCGTCGTCCGGCTGGCAATCTTGGTTTACACTGTGAGAACTTTCGCGGGCGCAGTGCGGAAGTCGTACACGTTGGAACGGCGTTTGGGCATGCAGCATGTAAATGCAGTCTGTTACAGCAACTGCAACGACCGGAATGCGCGGGACGGTGTGGGTGTCCGGGTAAAAATGTACGACAGCAACAGCGGCCGCGGCGGGGGAAATTACGCGTTTGTCAACGAGACTTGCGCCAGCAAAGGTTCTGAGGGTTGTTGATAGCGAGAATTTGGATGAACTGGACGGAGCAGGCGAAGCGGATGCAACCAGTAAGCTGGTAGACGCGGCCCCGGTAGTGTTGACAAGCCGCACGCATGACTGAATCGGAAGGACTATATCGGTGGCTCTGATGCATACAGATCTCAACCAAATGTTTTGGGCGTCTGGCTCATATACTATTCGATCAAAGGAACTGTCAGTCGCCTCCTGAATAAAAAAGGACGCGTGGGTTTTGCAGCATGATATAGTTGACACGATACTTTTTCGGATGGGCTTTTCAGTTGAGCTTCGACGACCGGGCGAGATGGCATATCTGCGGGCGGAATGTAAAATGGAGCAGGTCGGTCACTCGATGCAAGGGCGTGGGATTCATCATGGGCCGGTTCGCTGAACAAGGTTTCAGCAGAAATCTCGTGCGACAGAGTGGAATTGGGAATGTGATTGTAGTTGGAGCCAGCGTTGGAAGAGTCTGCGAGGGTGGCTCGCACGGGTCTTGGACGGCTGCGGGGTGTCGAGGACGGAAGCAGACGCGCAATTGACGAAAGGAGGGACAAGACGCGCGGGGGGGATGAAGGGGGAGCGGGAGAGCGCGGGAGCATTTGTTTGGAGGCAACAGGGACAACCGTGACAACCGTGACAACTCGGGTGCCCGCACCGGCCACAGCCTGCTTGCTTCTTTCTGATGCGGTGCAGTCCAGTTGGTCCAATCAGTTCAGGCTGGCTCAAATGGTGTGGTGCAGTCTGGTGTGTATGTGAGTGCATACTAGTGTGCAGCTTGACAGTGCAGTGCAGTGCGGCTTGGCAGTGCTGGGGGAAATCAACTCAACTCAAAATGAATTAATTCCTGGTCTGTCACTCCAATTTCTCGGCAATTTCTCGGCCGAAATGCAGATGAACTTTGCCGCCTTCCTCGTTGCTGTCGCCGTTGCCACTGTCGCCGCCTCGCCCCTGGGCCCCAGAGCCCCGCAGGAAGATCCGCATGCCCACCACAATCATCACGGCCGCGATCGCCGTGACTGCGTTGCTCCGTATCTGTCCTGTGCTACCGATACCCCATGCTGCGCGGGCTCTGTGTGCGAGGGCGGCGTCTGCGTCGTCGCCGCCCACGGCTTCTAGAGTTAATGACTTGAGCATATCGTAACGACGTTGGTGGTTTCGTGGCGCGCTGAGGCTGTAGAGTGAAACAGACAGAGAGACATCAGACAATAAACAATCCCGTATCGTGCAGTCTGTCCATGGCCTCCGCACATCCAGGCATCGGCGCCCCGCAGCTGCCGCCGGGCGAAGACGGACCCAACAGTGACTACATTAACGGCGATGCTGATTTTGGCTTCGACTCGGGAGTCGACGCCCGCAACGATTACTACGAGGCCGCGTCTTTGACCACGCACATCCCAGAGTCCAACAAAGGCTACCAAATGATGCTGCGTCTTGGCTGGGTACATAATACTGGCATTGGCCCGCAGCATCGCCAGGGCCGTGTGGATCCTGTTCCGTTTGTACACAAGAGCGATATGGAGGGCGTGGGTGTGGCCTCCGAGACTGCTGCAATGCTGGCTGATTCTACGCGTACGCGCAAGGCTATGGAGAGTGAGCTGATTGCTCGAGAGACTGAAGCGGACCGGGTTAAGCGGGAGGTATTAGCTACCTTCTACACAACCACCACCACCACCACCATTACAACTACAGACCAAAGCCGAACGAGACGCGTTGGTCAAAGAGGATGTAAAGTCGACTATCAGCGCCTTTTACTGCGCGACATGCTCAAAGCAGTACACGAAGATATCCGAGTATGAAGTACACCTGTCAAGCTACGACCACAACCACAGAAAGGTATCAGTGCCAACACTTATTGAAGAACCTTCCAAAAACCTTTGTTTGGCGTGGCGTAACCGATAAAAAAAACAGCGGTTCAAGGAAATGCAGGAAATGAGCAAACGTGGCGTGCTACCTGGTCAATCATTTTCATCCAAACGTACGCGCGAAGACAAAGAGAAGGCACGGGAAGAAAGGGAATTCAAACGCCTCCAGGACGCAGCTGCAGCAAAATCTTTTCTCGCAACTGTTGACGCTCCCAACGCCCCGCCGCCGCTGCTGCTGCCAGTAATGGGGAATGGGAATGGATCAGCATTTGCAGATGTACCGCCGGCCAGCTCCGCGACAAGTGGACAGTCATTGCCTTTAAATCTGGCTGTGGGTCCCCCAGACAGCACTTCATCCGCCATACCTGCGGTGAGTGAAGCAAAAGTCGCGTTTGGACTCTCAAGCAAGAAACAACCCGTGAAGTTCTCTTTCAGCATGGGGAAAAAGAAATGAAAGTGGAAAATTAATTTTTTTTTGACATGATCGGTTTCTTGGAAGAATAAGCAAAAAGTTTCAAAATTTAATTCGTCGAAGGTTGATTCGTTTGTAACTCGTCAATGACACTCCTGCAACCCAGAACCTCAGCTTCGAAAACAGACAGCGCTGCGAGAAATCCAACGTTAACTGCAAGGCCGCCACGCTTTTCTTTGACTAGCTGGTACGCGTCCTTGACTGGCAGTCGCTGGGTCTTGACCAATACGCCGATAACAGCAGCAGCGCTGCGGCTCCTCCCGGCGCGGCAATGTACAAGCACTACGCCGCCGCGGGCCATGGCGCTTTCAACAAACGCCACGGCGTCGCGAAGCGCGGTGTCGAACTCCTGGTCGGGCGTGTCGTCGATCTGGATCCACTTGAACCTGCCGTCCGCGGCGCGCGCCACAATTTCGCGGTGATCTTGCACCTCACGCGCCATGTTGAGGACATGCGTGATGCCGGCCGCGACGAGGATCGCCGGCGCATCTTCGGCGGTCGGCGCATGTTCGCTGGACAGGAACAGCGACGGTGTGATTTGGCAAAGCGCGCGGTCGTTGCTTTCCTTGTTTGGCGATGCCGCAGGACCTGTCGGTGTAACAGAATCAGGCAATCCTTCAGATCTGGGCGTGACGACAATTCCGAATGACGGTCGCTTTGTAGGTTTTGCTTGTGTTGTGGACGAAAGAGACGGCGATGAACTGGTGGCTGACTGAGCACTGACCGGAGTCACGAACGTTGCGGACATGGGGCTTGCAGCTTCGAAAGTGAGTGAGGGTGTCCCATACGTAGAAGTGGCAGAAGGCACTGATGTTTCGAAAGGGCTTGAAACTGGTTCTGCAGTAACCTTCGATTTAGTATTAATCGCTGCAAGCATGGGGCTATTTAATAATGGAGATACAAGTGTGGTGGCATTTGGAGAAACCATCAATGAAGAATTCGGCGTCGGTGCGGTTTGGCTGCTTTCAACAACCTTCCCGATCTTGTCAATCCCAAGCTGTTCGAATGCGTCATATCCATCTTGCAAGTATAAAACTTTCATCTCTGGTTTACTTTTCAGGAACTGACTGCTCAGTATCGCTTGCGCCAGCAACCGTCCATCATTCTCTTCGCCAATGCTGGATACGTTATCATCGCAAACGACAATAGTGAACGAGGAGCCTGTTTCATTGACATTAGACGCCCAAGAGCTGTGCAAGGCTTTTGATTTTCCTGTTACGAAATTTTCGATTTGGAAATTCGCTAAAGTTCCCCGCTTGATTCTTTTCAAAATCAGAGACGGAATGGAAATGCAGGCACTACGTTGGATGTGCTGAGCGGAGAACAAGTCTTGCGGCCGCATATCCAAAAGTAAAACGTTGGGGGCACCAGGTGATGAAAGCAACGAAAGCAGCTCTAGTGGAGAAATGATAGCATAAGATCGCAAAGAATTGTTTGAAGAAGTTTGATCGTGTCGGTTCGGCTGGTTTGGGGCTGCGATTTCATATGTGAGGCCAGCCTTGAGATCAGAGCCTGGCTGCTTGACGGAGAGAGCAGGGGTTTGCAGCTTTTGTTGTTTTGAGGTTTTAGCGGCCTCGGCAGCCAACAACGAGTGGTCAAAATGCGCGCTAAAGTCGGTCAAGCTCGCATCACGAGAAAGGGTGCCGCGAACCGCGTCGGCGGCAACTGCTTTCATGGGGCGGACATCCTTTGCAGCTTGGGTACTAGGCGCGGCGAGCGGCGCAGGCGAGTGAGCACGGACGGGGACGCGTTCCATCGCGAGAGTAGGGCAACAGCGAAGACGGGCCGTCCTGTGGGCCGCGACGCGTTGTTTGTTGATGGCCCGCCACTTGCGATTGTTTGATGCGAAAGCAACTGCCGCCACCATCAACGCCCAGTGCTGCGCCGCGTGGATCGAGGAAAACCGTGGACGGCGCGTGGCGGAGACGAGACCATCGCATGGTTGCTGTGTCGTGAAGGATGTGCCTTGAAGGACATCCTTGCCGTCGGCTGCCCATCGGTCTATTCATCTGCCTATCTGGCTGTCAGTCTGCTTGTGGCTATATGCCTTCATGTCTGTTTGTGCCTGTCGCGCGGCTGCCTGTTGCCAGCGTCATGCGTGTGTGCCCGTGATTGCTGTCATCGGAGAACCGCGGTCTGCAGTACCCAATGCCGCCCGCCCGCCTGGACTCGCTCATTGCACGCAACATCAAATCACGCATCCTACATCCAAGCGTCCTTGGCGGTGCCGCCCCTGCGAACGGTGGCGATGGCCTGCCCGCGTCCACCGACCATGAACGCTCCCCGCCAGCTCCTCAGGGCTTGGTCCTCGGCCGTCACAGACTTGTTGAGCTAATCGCTGCAGACCCTGATCCGCTTGGACACGTTCAGAGCATCCGATTCAGCGGCCGTTCCAGGTACGGCGCCGGGTTTGACGTCGGAGTTGAGTGTCTCAGTTTTCTCGATGCGCGCGCTCAAACCTTCTTCCGCCCATCGCAAAGGTCGTATGCTCGACGCGACCTTTCCAACATTTGTCTCGAATAGGATACTTTGAGATTACAATATCAAAGTGTGCGACGCAAACCAGCTACTCGTCGATAGGGCTTGTTGACCAACCCCTGCAGTACGTGTCACACCCTGGAACAGACCCATCGTCTTTCGGATACAAAGGCCAAGATGGACGGAAATGGTCCAGCAATATCTCCACGTCTTATGGCCCCAAATTTAAGGAAGGTGACGTGGTGGGATGTGGGTTCGATTTCGAAAACCGCGAAGTGTTCTTTGTCCTTAACGGGCGCCATTTGGGTACTGCGTTCAAAAACGTTGGTATGAAAAAAGTGTATGCGGCAATTGGTGTTCACGACCCTGGGGAAGTTGTTTCTGTGAATTTGGGAACGAGACCCTTCCGGTTTGACCTGGAAGGCTTCAAAGAGGTGCCTTTCTGTTTGTCGAATGCGGTCTTATTTCAATATCGACCAGTCACGCAAAATGGCCGTCCGGTCACAAATATCCTCAATAAATATCGACGGGTCGGTGATTCCCGCGCTAATTCAAGAGTACTTGCTCCATTCAGGATACATAGCAACTTACGAAGCATTCACGTCGCAAATTCCGTGCAAGCATTCAATACCGCCGGTTCCTTGCGAAAGTATTATTCAACGGTTCTCATCACTACGGCGAGGTATGTAGTGTAGTGTATTGGCAATCTTGAACTCAAAACTTTAAGATATTCGACAAGATATACTGGGCGGAAGTATAGCTGCGGCAAAAACACGAATCCTGGCGAATTTTCCTGATATCCTTTGCAACAACAAATCAAAATTTCTGAAGCTGTTGTTGTTGTGTCAAGAGTTCATAGAATTATGCCGTTTAAACGCCAACGGAAGTACGAATTCCCGAACGATTGTCGGCGGAAATTTGCAGGACACAAGTCCTGAAAATACACGAAAGCGGAAAGTTGACGACCCGCAATATCCCGATCGAATATATCAGAAGAAACCAAAAACCGACGGTGAAAATTCTATATCCCAACTTCCTACTATCAATGACCGGATAGTTGAAATGGTTACCACTGAGCTGGCGTCGCTGAACAAGCAATTTTCATGCGATTCGTCTAGTGAATGCCTTTCAGCTCTCAAATTGCTTAAGGTATTTGCATGAAAGGCAGATGGTGTTTCATTTGTTGTTTCAGTCTGTGATAGGTTTGGCTGCCTACGAAAACCCGCATGCGTCTCCTCAGGGTTACTTACTACTTTTGGAAAGGCGTGAAGTAGTTGCAGATGCTGTTAACAGCGCCATTTTAGGTTTGAAAGAACGACAGATTCCCCTTTAAACTCCGTGACAATATCTATATCTTTCAGGGAAACTTAACCACGAGCACGCATCTTCGAGCCGGTTATCACTCGTTCTCCGACAAGCAGTGCTTTCTCGAACGGAACTGCGAAATCCTCATGGATGCAACAGCAAACCTGTGAAACCCCGACGACCGCAGTCGTCTCGAGATGGTGTGTCAAGAAATGACTCATCACGGCGCACAGCCATGTTTGGAGATTTCGAAAGTGAAGATCCAGAGGACTACTTCGAAGGATCCTTGCGGCTCAGCGATGATGGGTTGTACGAACGAGGAACTGGGAGTGGAGCTCGTGGTGGTGATAGTTCTGGCGAAATTGATGACAGGGAGAGCGCGCGAGCTGAAGGAACTGATGAGGTCACTGTCGACAATATTTTGGACGACCTGTAAGTGCGAACAGAGATTTCCATTGAAATTCGCGATGGATGCACCCGCGATTGCCAACAGTATCAGCTCAGTAAATCGCCAGATTAGTACCGAGGCGAATGGTGATAACTCGCTGGCTTATCGTTCACTGTCTGGAACACCATCGAGGCGTCGGCGGAGCAGCGAAAATATGCGCGCCCCGCCGGTAGAGTTTCGATCTTCCGAAAACGATACACACGATGACATCGGTAGCGGCGAGGACTTCTACTTACACTTCAATCAAAATGAGAAGCATTTGCCGATCGAATACACAGCGATTATAGCACTGAAGTCCTCACCTTTCAAACTTTCTTGCTACTTTTTGCTTAGCTTAATATCTCTCGGACTACTTCCACTGCTCGGATGGCGCTTCTCATGGTTGCGCTCGTATCTGAGTAGGAAAAGATGTTCTCATTTTCGGGACGCCGATTACGTGCACGTTTTGGCGACTGATGGGCTTTGGCACGAAATACAAGTTGGCATCTTGGCTGGTGTACCCAACGATCCGCTGCTAGACCCTTTCGACCAAAATGGCAGAGCTGAAGGCCAAGTCAGTCACCATTACCATCGAACTGAAGTTGCACACGGAGGATACGACAGACTTCGCGAAGAACCTATATCTTCAACTTCAGAAGGCGACAAGACTAAATACTTCAAGTACTTCGAGTATCGCAAGCAGAGATACGTGTTTCTCGAAGGGTCAAATTCATTTGTCGTGAGTATCCTTGGAAGTTTCTCATTCTTCACAAATCTGACGGAGAACAAAGCGCATCAATTCGAAGCTTCACGCCATGTTTGATTCAATCCATGCTCTTAGATATGGACTCACGGAGCAGCAAGCTGAAGCTTTGTTGGCGCGAAACGGAGAAAATGCAATAACAGTGGAGAGCGTTTCAGTGGCCAAAATGGTGCTGGACAAGTTGACGCATCCGTTTTATGTTTTCCAGTTTGCGTCTGTTCTGATTTGTAAGTCAGCCAAATGGTCCGAGAGTGTCTTTCACACATGAATTTCATTAATAGGGACTTATGAAGAATATTGGCTTTATGCCAGCATAATAGCCGTTATGAGTGTTTTCTCGATAATATGGGAGATACGGTTAGCAAAAACCAACGAAGCTTCTTTGCGGGAGCTTGTTAAAGACGATGGGGAAGTCACTGTACTTAGAAAAACTTGCGAGGCCAATTCCAGCGTACCAGTCCTCATTCATTCTCGGCATCTTGTGGTTGGAGACGTGGTTGTTGTGTCACCAGGCTGCAAGGCTGCTGCAGATATTGTACTCGTTCAAGGAGACTGCGTAGTAGATGAAGGCGCTCTTACTGGTGAAAGCATTCCGGTGGTGAAAACCAGTCTTGGATTTTTTGATGGGCACGGAAAGGCGTTCTCCCCGAGCGATTGCAAAAGAAATATGCTCTTCTGTGGCGTGGAGATCCTGGAAACAAAACCAACCCTATATGCAATACCAGCCGTCGACGAGGAAAAACTCAAAAGAGTTGCCGGGATTGTTGTAGCGACTGGCTTCAATTCTAGTAAAGGCGAACTGTTCCGAGGTATCATGTACCCAGAGAGAATTGTGAGAAACAACCATTTGCATCGACATCTAACGAGCTTCAGGATTTTAAATTTCAAAAAGATGCGATGGTATTTATAGGCGCGTTGAGTGCATTGGCTATGATTGCTTTTGGGAGTCGTCTTTCGCATGGGTTAGACAGGTTTCTAACACTTGCCACTGACGTTAACCAGATTAAGAGACGGTTATGGAGCGCTATGGACAGTCATAACATCATTAGATCTTATAACAATCGCGGTACCTCCTGCACTACCATTAGTTCTTACGATTGGAATTTCCAAATCCATTTCCAGACTGAAGAAAAGCAACATTTACTGTATTACACCGGTAACTTCGGGCCTCTGACAGGAAAACATCTTTATCGATCTAATAGGACCGAATCACTTATGCTGGCCGCATCGACGTGTTCTGTTGGGACAAAACTGGAACCCTTACATCGCCTGACATCGAATTTGCAGGAGTTGACAAATGCTTTGATGCTGAATTTTCTGGCTTTAAAAAATTTCTCCGTCGCGATGGAGATGGGGATATGGAACGAGCTTTAGCGGCCTGCCATTCTTTGAATATTGCGAGTGGTGATGTAGTGGGCAGCCCTGTGGACAAGGAACTCTTTCGATCAACGCGATTTTCACTGGTGCAAGAGGAGAATACGGAGACGCTAAATGGGCATATTTTCCCAGTGATTGCGCGTGCTCTCAAACCAACTTGTGCAACGGATGTTCCTGATCAAAAGGCGAAAACACAAGTTTTGGACTCTGCAAATTCGAACGCAGTGGTTGCATCACTGCTAACGAACGTCGTTGCATCACCATCTAACGTATCGCCGATTGGTCAACTACCTACTGCTGTTCCAGAGCAGTTGATTATACTGAGAAGATTTGAGTTCGACCCAAAGCTGCAGCGATCTTCAGTTATTTATCAACCATTGCAGAGCAACAGATCTCACGCTGCCACACCTCTAGGAAAATGCCTTCCGTGGGAAACCTTTACAGCAGTCACAAAAGGAAGTCCCGAAGCAATACGCAATATTTGCAAAAAATGCAGCATTCCAAAGAACTACCACGCTATTCATTCACACTACACATCTGCAGGTTGGTACGTGCTTGCAGTGGCGATGAAGGTATTGGAAGATGACGAAGCTTGCGATCGCGTTTCAGACCTTAAAATGGCGTTGAAAGCAAAGCACGATGACGGCACGGTCAAGCGGTCGTTTTCTCAAACGAGGCTGAAGAAAGATTCTGATAAATTCCCGGCCAGATTCTCCACATCACTGAAGACAACCACAACTGCATCGTCGAAGCCTTCCCCAACTTTGAAAGCGCGCGAAGATGTGAATTCAAAGTTTCGCATCTCAAATGCAGAAGAACTCGCGGCGATTCCAAGAGAGATAGTTGAGAGAGAGATGAGGTTCTTGGGGTTTGTCCTCATGCAGAACCCTCTCAAAAGTGAAAGCAAGCCAGTCCTTGGACTATTAAAGGATGCCAATGTCAAATCAGTGATAATGTAGCTTGCGCCTTGTTTGAATGCTTCTAATTTTGATTCCAGAACTGGGGACAATGCTTTAACAGCATTGAATGTTTCCCGTCAGCTTGGACTGTGCTCAGGAGCGCTGCTTGTTGATGTGTTTGACGGCAAAGTCGGATTCAATCGGCTGATGAATACCGTGGCCGAAGAGCCGATGTCGCACATCGTGCTCCAGCATTCATCATCTGTAGGATCTCTTGCTTCAGTCAGTGAGCCACGTGGCAAACGGCGAATTCCTTCTTACATGGCACATAATGTGCCGGAGATCAGAATCCGGAGTGGTACTGCAACAACGAACGCGGCGGATTCCGCGTGCGAATCAGTTGCTGAAAAAACTTTTAATGACAGCAAATTGTACCCTCTCGAGCAAATTGCCCGAGTCCATGGCGAATGCAAGGGTGCAACAGAAATTGTGTTAACTGGGCCGGCGCTTGAGATGATGATCGCCACGCGGGACGGATGGATGGCTAAGGAAAATCTTGTGGGCGAAAAGTTTTTGGACTGGCTGGTGTTGAAAGCTGTGATTTTTGCCAGAATGAAGCCTGATCAGAAGACTTGGATTGTCCAACGAATGATGAAGCTGGGTAAGTACGTTGCAATGTGTGGAGATGGAGCGAACGATTCTGGAGCTTTGAAGGCTGCTCATGTTGGACTGGCTTTGTCTGATACCGAAGCTTCAATCGTTGCACCCTTTACCTCAGCCGGTAAACGAATATCAGATGCAGCTAGGCTGCTCAAGGAAGGGCGCTGCACCCTCGATATTGGATTTGTCGTATTTAAGGTTGCTAACATTTGTGCCTTAATTTTAATGCTTTTCACAGTTCATGTTTATGTACCCACTAATACAATTGGGAATGGTCACTACGCTGAATCTATATGGATCTGGGCTTTCGAATAATCAGTTTTTATTTGACGACGTCTGCGTAGTACTCGCTTTAGCAATTTGCATGCTTCGTTCCACTCCTTCGAGAGACCTTGCGGGCGTCAGACCAACGGATGACCTTCTATCAGCTCCCATAATATACAGTATTGCTGGACAAATGCTAATATGCACCACATTCTTTGTGCTCAATTTCTACAGCCTGACCTCGGAAGTTGACTGGTATTGTTCAGTAGCCAGAGCGACATCAGAGTTGAATTCAACGTGGATGCCGGTGTTTCCTGGGGCGCCGCCAAACGTTACATATCCTTGCTACAAGTCAGAGAAATAACACCAGTTTTCGATACTTACAACTGAACACAGAATAGATCCGGCCGACACAATATCAGCACTTTTAATCAAATGCCAAGAAAACACTGTCGTGTGGCTGTTTACGCACTTTCAGTTCGCCATTGTGTCTGTTGCGTTCATGATGTCCTCAAAACACCGAAGCCCACTTTACACAAACTTTCTTTACATCCTTCAATTTGTGAGTATTTGTGGTATCATGTCGCTGATGCAACTTAGCTGGGAGCAATGGCCTGGGTTCGGGTTTATGGAGCAAGTCTTCAGTATCAGCCGGGGTGTGCAGTGGGGACAGCGAATCACCGCACTGTATTTGGCTGCTACGAATCTTCTTGTTAGCATCGCATTTGAAGTCATTATTATTGAGAAGTTTGTTAAAAGAAGGGTGTTTGAGAAAGAACAAAAGGATAGGAACAAGGTCATAACCAGACTGGGAGTCCAAGCAGGAATCTTACGCTCTGGAATGACAGAAATGGATGATTTAAAGGCTAAACGGAGTATGTTGAAGAAGCTTGGAGACCTCATGGGCATGACGCGGAGGAACGACAACGGCGAAAAGGAAAACAACAAGCTTGCGTGGGAAACTTACACGCAATCGGTTGTCACTGCAACAGCAAACAAACTTCTGGAAACTCGGCTGGATATCGCGGCTGAATTGCAACAGAAAAGACTTGGCGACATCGATGCGTTTGACGACATGTGCAGCGGAGCCGCAAACTCAACATCAGTGGTGTCCGGACAGGGATTTGGCGTTGAGTGCGAAATAGATAATAGCTTCCGCGTTGGATTCGATGCGTGGAGCAATGAAAGGAAATAAACAGCACGTTTGACATTTAGTATGGGTAATCATTCTAACGCCAATCTTCTCAGCACGGCTGCATTTGCCGGTCCAGTTTCGTCAATTAAAGCCGAAAATAATGATGTGGGATTGCTCGCCAAAACCTTGGGAGAATCGTACTGCGCAGTAACCGTTAGTTTCAACAACTCAACCCAATTATCACTCACTTCGACTGCTCGGCCGTTATCCATAACTAGCACACTATCGTAGTCCATAAGCGTGTTAAGACGGTGTGCAATGCAAATAACAGTGCAGTCACTGAAGTCCGCTCGGATAACTTTTTGGATGAACGAATCCGTTTCCACATCAACCGAAGCAGTGGCTTCATCAATTAGTAGTATTTTACTCTTGATAAGCATTGCACGGCCCAGGCATAAAAGTTGACGTTGACCCATGGACAAGTTGGCGCCGCCTTCAGATATTCGAGACTCCAATTTTTCTGCTAAACTCGAAACATAGTCATGTAAAGCGCAGCGATGCAAGACTGCCCACAGCTCTTCATCTTTGTAGTTGTTGAATGGATCCAAGTTAGTACGGAAAGTTCCGTCTGTGCGAAAAATATCAGCATTCAGTAGTGGAGAAGAAAATTGCTATACCAAATAAAACTGGTGCCTGTGGAATAATTGCCAGCTTCTTTCTCAGATCATTTAATTCCAAATTGGAAATGTCAACATCGTCAATAAAAATTGTACCCTCGGCGAATTCAACAAGCCGGAAAATTGCAGTAATAATGCTCGACTTTCCAGCACCAGTGCGGCCAACAATCCCAACCTTTTTTCCCGCAGGTACATCAAAATTCAGGCTATGCAAGATCAGTGGAAGTTCTGGGCGATATTTGATGGAAAGGTTTCTGAAAGATATGTTCCCGGCAACAGGCCATTCATTGGCCACTTTTTGACTTACACCCGCGGTATATTCCGCTGGCAGCTCATTGGCATAGTGATATAATCTTTCGACTGCGTTCCTAGTGCGAGATGTATGAGTCCAGTGATAAATAAGAATTCGCATACATCCGCGCCTCAACCTCAGCCGCGTGACGGAGACCAAAGTTAAGCAAGAACATCGCAGAAAGACAGTAGGACAATGCAAGCCCTAGTAGTGATAAATCAATATCCAGCGCAACGCCAAGAATTGCCATCATTCCAATCACGATGCCAACAAAAGATTCCGCCCTCGTGGCAATCCTGAGTAATATTCAAATAGAACAAAGTGCTTGCATTTGAAGCCTTACCAGATATCAAGACAAGACATGATATAGGTTGGTCGGTTGGCATTATCTTGCAATCCTTGTGAAATCGAAATAAACCGATCAGATACTCCAAAGGCTCGGATAGTTGAAATCCCGGTTAAAATCTCGTTAATTTGAGAATATAGCGGCGATCTTGAAACAGCTTCAATTCGTTTCAGTTCTCGCAAACATCTGGGTGCGCAAATTATACACGTAACACCGGTGAATTCCTTACGATCGATACAAATTCAACACATAGGAATATACAGGAACAATCAAAACGATAACAATGAGCATGAACGGAGAAGCATATGCGACCAGGATGAAGGTTCCAAGGATGTTCAAAAACATTTCAACTACAGCTTGGAATAAAAACGGCAAGCGGCGGTCAGTTTCAGTGAAATCTCTCGAGAACCGCGAAAGAATACGTCCTGCAGGATTTGTCTGAACCATGTATTAATTTTCAATTCGTCAGTGGACAAAGCCGAATTTTCACCTCGAAAAAAATCATCGGTGCCTTCAAAATCGATGCTAGCATTTTGTCGTGCATACTTTGGCTTGATTTGTAGCAAGATCGAGCGAAATATACGGTTGCGAATCCTGTGGAACGAATTTACTCAAAGCAACCAGCCAAGCGAAACTTGGTACCGTTCAAAATACCCATGAGAAATGCCAATAAGAAGAGCGCAACGGTGTAAAACAAAGTTGATTTCGCAAAAGTATTGTCAACCCAAAAGGTCAGCCACAAACTCGCGAACAACGATACAATTTGCCACAAAATCAGCACAAACAGAAGGAAGCCGATAAAAGTTAAGGAACCGGTATTTTCGAAGCTGATTCGTCATCAAAAGACAGGAAAACTTCAGGTTTCTTGCTTACTAATATCGGAAGTATTTCAACGACACTTTCCCAGTTTCTCGCTCTTCGTCTTCATCAATATCATCTCCTTTTGCGTCGGATTCCTTCAAAGTATCTCCAGTGGGCACCTTTGCTTGAGTGATATTGTCACCTTTATCTTCTTTGTCAGAAGTCCGATGACTTCCAAATCTGTTCAACAATGTAAATCACTGAAAATTTTTCATAAACGCAACGAACTCTTCCATCAGAGTCTTGAACTTATTTTCCGCAGCAATCAATTCCGCAAAAGATCCCTGCTCAGAAATTTCGCCGCCGTCCATCACAATTATGTGATCAGCGTAATGCGCGACGTGGAGATGATGCGAAACAAGGATGACCGTTTTATCGTGGCAATAATGCAGAATGCACTGCTCAAGAATGTGTTTTCCAACATGTGAATCCACAGCAGAAAGCGGATCATCCAACAGTAGGATATCAGCGTCGGAGTAAACTGCTCGCGCTAAGTTGACTCGAGCAGCTTGCCCACCAGATAGTGTAACGCCCTTGTCACCAATAACAGACATGTCCCTAAATGGAAGAATTTCGAGGTCTTTACTCAAGCCACAGCATTGAATAACTTCATTATAACGAGTTTCGTCAAACGGGAAGCCGAACAAAACGTTTTCTCGCAATGAAATATTTTGCAGCCAATATTGCTGCGGGCAGTAGCCGATTTTCCCAAACACCTGCCACACACATATTCAGTCTTTCCAAACACAGAATGGCCATCACATCACATACCTTAGCAGAACCACCAGATCCGATCATATCACCAATTATGGCTTGCAACAACGAAGATTTTCCGGAACCGACTTTGCCGCACACAAGTGTGAGCGACCCCTTGCGAATATTTATATTCAAGTTTTTCAGTCCAAATGCATCCTTTCTGGCTTCTGTCTCGGTTATAGCTTCAGAAACTCCAATCGAATCGCTGGTTCTCCACTCTTCAGATATTTCTACGGTTGCTGCATCGCTCCAATTGAAGTTTGCATTTTCGAATTTGATTACTGATTTCAAAGCAACCTTGCTGCTAATGTCTTCAACAGTGTCGACAGGTGTCTCTATTTCTTCCGCTGCAAAGAATTTGGCCAAACGCGTGAGAGAAACGAACGATGTGAAAATCATCCTGATCAAAAAAAATTTTCAGAAAATCTCAGAAGGACAAATCACTCAACTGAGTGATATTCGGGGCAACAGCAATTGGTAACTTGATCAGATTTATGACACTTAATATCGAGAAAATATTTGCAGCAGAGATATCGTTTCCAAGTGCAGCGTAGATCGAAAACGTAATGGCGTTGACGAAAGACGGTACAATATTCATTGTTACCGCAAACGCAGTGGTGATCATTCTGATCACAAATATGTGACGTATTTCTTCTTCGCGCAGGAGAGTGAGTCTTTCCGAGAAAGCAGTTTCCCAGGCGAAAAATTTTACAATTTTTATTCCCTGTAAAATGATTCAACAGTCAATGCAATAGAAAAAGAAAAGAAAACAAACATTTAGAACTTCTCCGCTGACTTTCACTCGCTCATCCGTGGCGGCTAGTGCCTTTTTCTCAATTGCTATCCTCATTGAAGAGATGTATACTGCACAGATAGAGCTCAAAACCATAAATGCCAAACCGGCCGCGCCAGCACCTCCCGCGAAAACAATAATGAGCACACTCAAGCTCAAAATCTCGAAAGGGACGCAAATCACGTCCGTTAAATATTGCATTGAGTCCTGAAAATTGCCTAAACTTAGAAAAAGTACTTCGCCGAATTACAATACCGCTATTACTTCACAATCTGTTGCAATTAGATTCATGATAACACCTGAAGGGTACTTTGTTCTGCCGTTTGTGCCAAGTCTTAAAGCTTTTTGTTGAGTCATAGAAATCAAAGCAGCTTTCACGCTCATGGCACCTATCAGTCGAAGGAAAAAAACGCGTAAGCATATCGACATTTCCGGAGGATACTAACATCCTTGAGAAAAGTATTGCGAGTTGTTCCACCCGAGCGCCTGGGCCATTTGCGCTAAGAAAATTCCGACAGCCAAAAAATACGCGCGGATCGACCTGGACTCGGCATTCAATAGCATAGAGAGTAGTAGTGGTGCCAGCATTTGGGCTATGAGGTGCATGAAGTGCAGCAGCACAGCGAAGAAAATCTTCCTGCCCTCAGAGTGGAATATTCCGCGTAAGAGGCCCCATCTGAGTGCTATCTCTTTGGGACTCAGCGTGACAGATTCGCCGGTCTCTCGGGATGTTTCTTTGGTTGGTTCTCCGATGGTCTCCTGGACGTGCGCCTCCATCACGGACTTGATGCGCTTGGTGGCGTTGTGCGCATGGAAGACGGGATGCAGTTGGAACAGGTCATCAGTCTGGAGCGGTGCCTTTGCAGCTTTCTTGACGAGGCTTGTGAGCCAGAATACCGCCACGAACATGTACCATCTGGGGTGGATTAGAGCATGCGAAACAATAGCAAGTTTGCCTGGCAGATTCTTCGGGACTTGGTCGTACGGCCGCTTCGGGCGAGTCCTTATGGTCGGAGTCCTTCGATGCTGACATTGTGACAATGTGGCAATGCAGATTCAAGGATCTATAAATCTGTGGTCAAGTCCAGCAAATTTTCTCCAGATCATTATTTCATCTGCCACATCTAACGAGACCCAAAAAGGAAAAGTATGCAAACGTACATCGCAATGACACAATCGACAAAAAGAAAAATAAGCCAAAAGCGAAGGCAAGTGGTAAACAGACGCAGAATTCGTCCCGCGACTTAAACGCGAGAGCCAGCATACGCTGATGGTGGTGGCATCACTCTATTCTTTTAATGAAATCAAACAGCAAGCATTTGGTAAACTCACAATTCGTCAAATCCGTCGCCGCTTGAATGCCCCGTCCGAGACAGATAATCACGAAGCGATGCCTCCATGGATGAGGCAATAGGCCTACGGCTCGCGTAGATCCAGTTTTTCCGCGTTCGAAGTCGCCTTCGAAGGTAAAACAAAGTCACGGCCAGCGCCAACACGAAAACGATGACGACAGAAGCAATTCCCACCACGACTTTGGCTGTATCCATATTACTACTTGCTACGTATCCCGTGGTATTTTTTGCGTCTGCGGCGATTGACGACGAGGCCAAGGGGGTTGAAAATATTGAAGTCAGTTGGGTAAGTGTTGCCGTTAAAGGTTTCGAAAACGGTGAAGATACAATTCGAGAATCTGAGACTATCGATATAGTTGTGGATGACGCAAATGAAGATGTGGAAGCGGATATAGGCACGCAGAAGGGGACATTGTCGACCATAACGCATTGGTCGGGGCCACAGCTCGCGATGAGGATATTCGATCCCGACACACATTGTACGACGGCATCGTCAGGCCCCAGCCGTCCGCAGGAATATTGTCCGTACATGTCTGGACCGCATGTAGACTCCGCGGCCATTCAAGTGCTAATTTATTTTTGAATTTTAATAAACTGGACATTGCCGGTGGCACATTCCCTCCCATCCAGTCGCGAAACGTTTTTTATTTGGTTAATGATGGCACTCTATCGACTATACTTCTAAGGATCAAGAAAGCAAAAGGAAAAGATATTCTGGTATATTAATTCCGCTCGATCCTCGAAACAGTCTCCAAGCGGGACAGTGGCCTTGCCGAAGGTGGAGGCGTTGCAGTTGAATTGCTCCTCGACAATGTTGCTGCTGCCGCAGGTGAGTTTGCGAAACATTGAGGCAGAGGCAAAGGATCATTTGTCCTCAGATGAGTAATATAAGTTACAGTCGACGATGAGCTGCTGTATAAAATGACGCCGATTTCAAAACAACACGAAAAAAAAAAAAAACAAAAACAAAAACACTCACAAGTCGCTCATCTGAGCACCAGATAGACGGTGATCATTGTACGGATGTGTTTTAATCGCAAAATCTTCGATGAATTCCTTTTCATTGGAGTGTTGACGACGTTTTGTCGCTCTGAACCAGATGTAGAGGCCAATCGCACAACTAAGCACAAACAGGGCACCGACGATGCCGCCGACAATGGCACCGACATTAATTGACGCGGCCGAGTCGGAGTTGCTTGAGCTTTGCGAAAAGTTGTAAGGTTCGGTTCCATTGGAGACGACGGCGCCGAGACTTGAAGCTTGGGAAGAAGCTGGATTCGAAGAAATTATAGAGGTGGCAGTAGCGGCTGATGCAGACTCTTCACCGCAATACGGCGACCCACTTTCGGCGAAGCACTCCAGACTGCCGCAGGAAGCGAGCACAACAGGGTTGCCGGAAACACACATGACAATGGCATTGCCAGACGCCAGTTTGTTGCAGAATGCAGAAGAGTCTGATGCCGCGGAGCAAACAGAGCTAGTGGATGTGCTCGTGGAGCTCATTCGATTCTGGGGGCTTGTTATGTAGTCTTGGATTAGTCGTATTATGATTTTTTTGCTTTCGGCGCAGAAATGACAAATCTTGTTCGTCATATGTGTGAAGTGCGGGCGTCGGCGTGCCCCGGCAGGCGCACCCAAATGTACATACGCGTGTGTGTGTTTTATTCAGAATGTATTGAGAATGTATTGAGAATGTGTTGAGAATGTGTTGAGAATGTGTTGAGAATGTTTTGAGAGTGCATTGAGTGCGTCTTCAGTCAGAACAGTGCACTCCATTTCCACGTATTCCGTATGTGCTCATTGCCTTGCGTTCGCGTGGTGAGTGGCGAGGCGGTGCCGGACAGACAGCTGCACCGACAGGGCACTGACTGATAAACAGACAAGAACAAGCACGCTCAATTGGAACCGCCCCGTACACGAACACCCGCGCCCTCAATGACGGCAGTCGCCGCGCCCTTCCTTGCCACCGCCTGGTACGCCGACGCCGCATGTGCCGACGCCGTTTCCGCAGTCGATCTTGCCATCCCACCCGCCTCTTTCAACGCGACAAGAGACTGTACTGCCTCGGCATCAACCGCCCCGTGTCTGTCTGCTTCTTCCTTGTCGTCTACCGCCACATCCACCATGCACACGCGTTCATTCTGCGTGTCGGACTCCGCTACCGCCGCCGCGACTGTCTTCAACGGCGCCACATACGTCCAAATCGCCACTTGGAATACTTGTCCAGCCGCGTCCGACCTCGCTTCCGCTTCCGCAACTCTGCAATCTTCTACTACCGGCCTCAGCGCGGTATCCTTATATCTCGAAGACGTGTGCATGCCAGCCACAACATCGGACACTGACCCGTACTTCATCATTTCGCTGAACACCTCCGACAGTTCGTTCTTCCGTTCTCAGTACAACGACTCGCAATGCCTCGCACTCACATCAACCACCCAAGTAGCTCTTTCGTCATCTTGTGGACCTGTACAGCCTGGCGGAAAGTTCACCTCGGCAATGCGGGTCAACACTCAAGGCGCCATTATCACAATCTTTTACTCCAATGCCGCATGCAACACCCCAACCTCCCTCTCATTTCGCCAAGCCACAACGCCTTGCAAAAATAGCGACAAATGCTCTTTGGCTGTCGATAAGCAGGCATACACGGATACTACCTGTCCTGGGACTTTCGATTCCGCCAGCCTCGCCAAGTACCTGACCACGGGGGCTGAGCTATTCACGCACAGTGGTGCAACGTATGCCATTGTAGAAAACTTCTACGACAACGCGTGCTCCGTCTCGCGGTCCTATGACGTGACTTTCCTCAATACGTGCGTCGTACGCGCTGGCGTCGACCCCAACGGCGCGTCGGTGCTCAGTGAGATGTTAACAGTCAATAATCCAGGCAGTGGCTCAAGCACCAGCGCTGCTGGCGGTGGAACTATTTTTAACGGCACATTAGTGCATACATGGTTCTCTGATTCTGCGTGTCTGGCAGTACAGAGCTACACCAACTACGGCGTACCAGACAAAACATGTCGTGGCACGTATACGTCTACCGTCGTCTATGGAAACGGCACAATCGGTGGTGCAGCTGTCTCGGCATCTTCTGGATTGAGTACGTCGCAGCTTGGAGGTATTGTTACCGGGTGCGTTGTTGTTGCGATGGTTTGCGCCACAATTGGCGGCTTCTGCGTTGTGCGCAGGCGGAATCAAACCTTGCGGGAGGAGCAGGAAACCCTTGAACGCAAGCAGCAACAAGACGAGGATGAATTCGACATTGATCACATTCTTAACCAAAGCGGCGTTGTTGCCGGATACGTGAATGGCGAGTCGCCAATGATTTGGACACGCAGTCTTGAGCGCCGCTCCAGCCACGACTACGGCAGAGATCACGATGTTCCATTGGTTCCTGTCGCTAACCCATACACCTTGCCGGCCGACGACAGCTTGTGAGTAGATTTCGTGCTGCTTCATTTGTTTTTCATTCGTTCTTTATTTCACTTTTCAATCTGAATCCTCTATCAATGTCTGTACCTTCCTTGTTGATTTGTTTCTTTTTTTTTAAATTCAAGTGTTATTGCGGAGTCATTTCTGAACACCAAATTTGTCGAGATGAAGTCCCGGTCTCAGACGCCAGTTGCACCGGTGGGAGGATTGAATATTGGAGGGAATTGGTGAGGTTAATTTGCTTTTAGTTCAGAAAGCGGCGCTTTCAATTATCTGTTTTGAGTTTCTCATGTGTTGTATTGGTTGTTTTGTTTTTTGCTTGCGAGAGTGCTGCATCAGTGTTTGAACATTTGTCCATCCCCAGTAATGCGGATACTGATGCTTATGCCGGTGCTCCGTTGGATTGCTTGGCCACTCGCTTAGTTCTGCAAGGCAAAGCGGATGTGATTGACTTTCACACCCAAATCCATGAGTAATGCCCCGGTGTCGCTTCCCTCAAAGGCGACTAGCACGTCTGCCACCGCAGCTACCTTCTCCGGGTATGTGATGTACAAGGGCTCCGCCTGTGCAACTGCCGTGGCAGTGCACATGTTCAAGGGCAATGAGGCCGCGCCAACCATTTCAGCGACAACAGCCGCCGCCACCGCCGCCGCCACTGGCAGTAGCAGCAGCAAAAACAGCAGTAACACAGCTTCCTGCATACATATCTCCAATATTGAAAAAAGCACATGCTCAAAGTTCGCAAATGGCGCAACGACGACGTTCTACACGCGCGAGTTCTGCGCGGAGAATAAGGCAATGGCGGGACGGCTGCTGAATGGCGCGTCATATGTGGAGGTGACGACGCGCACGCGATGTGCGCCGGGCGTCGTGTATGTCGCTGTGGCATTGTATCCGCAAAACGTATGCCAAGAGATGCCAAATCCGAGCGGTGCAAATGATACTGCCGTTTATGTGGTGTATGCGATTAATGAGTCCGACGGCTCGTACTTCCAGGCACTGTACACCGACAGCCATTGTCTGGACTATCTTTCCGCGTCGCAAATTGCTCCGCCGCCTTCTTCCACTTCAGCTGCGACTATTCCGGCATCAACAGAATCGGTTCATTCTTCTTCTTTATTTTCGCGAGCTTCAGCAAGTGCTGCAGTTTCCGATGTTGCGATCACTGCCGATAATTCAGTCAGCAATAAAACTTGCGACACCACAACAACTGCAACAAGGGGTAATATTTACGGAGCAATGGTTTCTATTCGATACACTGGACAAGATTGCTCGACTCCAACAGCATTGTCGTATATGCTCTCGACGGACAGCACATGCGTCAACACAGACACTTGCACATATTTAAATAGCACACAGGCGTATATTGCGACTAGTTGTATTACTGCCAGCGATTCTCTCAATGAAAATATTCTCCAATCGCAGTATCTTACCAATTACTTAGACACGTTCAATCAGTCATCGTATGCAGTACTTCGCCGGTATTACGATGACGACTGTTCCACTGTGGGAGACATAGACGTTGTCTTTTTGGACGCATGCACACAGCAGAAAAACACTGAAATGAACGGAACCATTGAACTGAGCAAGATGGTGAGCTTGGTCACTATCGACGAGGCTGGCGGCCGAAATACTTCGCTTCAATTAAAAAGGTACAAGGATTCGTCATGTGTCGAACTGTCCACGATTGTAGACTATGGTTTTCCTGACGGTTCGTGTCGGGCTCTGTATCGCAACAGCGTGAAACTTTTGGAGACTATAAATGACAACAGCACGACAACCGTGGGGACGGAGGGCGATGGGGTAGCAGGCTACGGAAAGTGGGAGATTGTTGGCGGAGTGTTCTCGGGGCTTGTGCTTGTGGGTCTGGTGAGTGGAATGGCAATGGCAGTGGTGCGCAAGCGCATAGATTGGATGCGAGAGGAGGAGTTGAAGAGCCGACGGAGGTGCTCTGAGGGCAGCCGATTCGTGAGTGACTTGGACGAGTTGCTGACTGCAGTGGGTAGTCGGCGCGGCAGTGGGGTGGAATTGGAATTGAACGGCGGCGACTCGCAGCAGCAGGTGCCGGTGGAGACGGCGGGCACCCTCGACGCGAAATTCCGGCTGCCGCGGGAGAGTGAGTGAAAGTGAGAGAGACGTGCACGTGGCGACTGAAGGCAAGGCCCGGTGCTGTGGGCGCCCACGCGCAATGCAAGCACTGACTTGACTGAGTGACTGACTGCGTGACTGACTGAGTGACGACCTCCCTGACGCACGCCAACACCGCACCTGTGCGCCACTGCCAAGCGGGCGGAAAGAACAAAGAAGCCGGTAGAGCCTGCCGAACGCCGCGACTACAACTTATGGCGCAGTTCCTCGGCAGCGCGTACTTCGCCGACTCCGCATGCTCGTCGCCCACCGCCGTCGTCATGGCGCCCGTCAACGCGTCCGTGGCTGCCGCCCAGTGTCCCGCTTCCTCACCCTGCCTGCAGAGCCCCTACGGCGCGTACTACCGTCTCGCCTGCGAGCCGTCCACAGCCGTGGCACAGGCCGTGTTCTTGCCGCAGTACACCGCGCTGCAGCTGACCTGGTGGGTCCAGTGCCCGCCCGGTTCCGCCGCCACGTCAACAAGCCCCGTCTCGTATCTCGCCACCGAACCCAACATCGCGCTAGTCGCCATCGTGCGCCGCAACTACTGTCTGGCCTTTAATGCAACCTCCGTGTCCGGCGCCAATGCCTCTTACGTCAGCTTCGCCGTCAACGCCACTGACGCGTCCGTTTTCGTCTCACTCTTCAACGACTCCGCATGCAACCAATTCATTTCTAACCAGCAGATTGCATCCGCCAATTCCGTCTGTGCCGCCATCAACAACCCGTCAACTTTTAGTCTCGTCACACAGAACGCCACCGCAAACAGCACAGCTGTCTACTCCTCCTCCGGCCTTTACAATCCCTCCACCGGTGCCGCCATCGCCGTACGCTACCTCACTCCCGACTGCGCTTCCCCCATTTCACTTGAATATTCACTCTCTGCAACTCCTTGCACAGCGTCTGCCACTTGTTCATACGGCGCAACGACACAGCAGTATTTGCAGCAAACTTGCTTGACTTCGCTTGACTCAGATTCACTCTATTCATTTATCAACTCTCCAAAAAACGGTTTCAACGTGGCCGGCGTTGGGTACCTTGTTGTGGAACGGTTCTATGATGCAGGATGCGCCACGCCTCGTTCCTCACAAGTCTTTATGCTCAACGCGTGCGTAACACAAGAAAGCTTCTCGAATGGTTCACTGCTGAGTAGCGTGAGTGCTGTCATCAACGGCACGCTTATCTGGACAGAATATGCAAACTCGAAATGCGCAGGTAGTCCGATCCAAATCATTAACTACGGCATGCCAGACGGCACTTGCAAACCCACAATGTATATCATTTCTCTGTTTTACGGCACCGCCAGCACCACCGGCGATGGTGGCAACAGTTTGAGTTCAGCTTCTTCCGGGACCCTGGGAGGCAACAGCGCCGTCATCGTAGGAGCCTCCATTGGTGCTGCAGCTCTGTTTTCTATTCTCGCCGCTTGTGCAGCTGTCATGTATGTGAAAAAGAATCGGCTCGCACGAACAGACAAGCACTTTTCGGCAACCGCGGTTCCTGGCGCTGGATTTGGAGACAAGAATTCAAATTTCTCCAGACGTGGCGGCGGCGGCACATCAGTAGACTTACAGCCAGGTACGGGCTTTGCTGGCGCGTTTGGCGGGCTCATTGGTGGCGGCGGAAGCTCTATGTCTTCTTCGCAGTTTAATGGAATAACTGTCGGACGCGGAGGCGCGACTGACACGAGCTCTGGAAGCAACACTGATTTGTTAGTATCTTTACACTGTAAAATTTTTTCGAAAGTTTCAATTTTTTTTTGATTGTTTGCCAGCTTGTCCGCAAATACTCCGAAGTACGCCGAAATACGCATACTCAGCCGTCCTTCAACCAAGTCCGAGCCTGATGCGCCCTCTACGTATCCGCCGCCTGTTCCACCTATCGCGGCGATTCCAAACTATTTGGGCACCCCAAACATCGGCAACAGAAGGTTTGAAGGCGGCACTGGATTCTGAAGGAACTATGGTGTGAGTTTCTGCCAAATTGAAGCTATGGGCTTGTGATTGGATGTTTACTTTTGCTTGCTGTTTCTCTGTTTTGTGCTTTTTTTTTCCAAACGTTTTTTTGTGAAAATTTTAGTCAAAAACAGAAAAAACTTTTTTATTGAAAAGTTAACAACAGCAAAAACTTTACAATAGCCAATCACAAATGATAGGTGGAGAAAATAGTGCACCGAACACTGTTTTGTTGTTGCGGGTGGCAAGGGCAGCGTGCGATATGGATGAGAACAAGGGGTTTGCCCCGTTGAACACGGGACGGCTGGCGTATCTGTGGCCGTAGAAGACGTCTTCGCCGGAATTGTTTCGCAGACGAAACACCAGGCCAGAAGACAGCGCGGCGCCGGAGGGATCGCGGGAGGCGATGATGAGGTGCACGAATGAGGCGTGCGCGACGGCGTACACGGCACCGGACCGCTGGTCCACAGACAGGTTGTCAAGGAACGAAGGCACGGCAACCTTTTCCTCCAGATCAAGGCGACGCACTGCGGCGCCCGCGACAGCGATATCGCGGCCAGCGGTGTTGTCGCGGCGATCGTCATCGGCTGCATCGTCGTCGTCGTCGTCGTCGCCGTTGCCGGTGATGCTGCTGCTCACGTGGGAATCGTCCCAGGACGCGCGGAAGACGTGCATGTGGCCGCTGCTGGACGCGACGTAGACGTGAGTGGGTGTGGCGGCGATGCCGTTGGCAAAGTGAATTCCATCAGCGACAACGGCGAAAGATTGCGTGCGCGGGTCGAAGCGCGAGACGGAGGACCACTCGACAGGGTACAGGCGCTCAACGACTGCGGCGGGCAGCGAGCGCGCAACAGGGCCGGACGTGATGTAGAAGGCCGCGGTGCCGGAGTCATGCGCGAGCGCGTTGGGCCAGAGCGATATGGCCGGCGGCACGGGAATCGTTTGGAGGTGAGCAAGGGTTCCGGCGCCACGAGCGTGGACGAACTGATGAATGCGCGAACCCTCCGGATGATGATTAATCACCGATAGAACGGCCTCGCGGGAACCGCCGTCGTTCGAATCGCGGAGATAAAAGTCCATGCCAATCAACGACAGGTTTGTGTTCGCGGGGAGCCCCACTGCTGGCAGCTGTGTGAGTTCCTCAGTCTGATAAAGGTCGGTGTGAATTAATCGAAGCCCAACACACAACAGTTCGTACCTGCAGATCGAGCTGGTAAATAGAACCATGACCAGAATACGCTGTGTCGAAGCGCCACATGGTCGGATTATACTTTCGGCGAGACTGCGCTGTATCGCAAGCCAAGTAGGCAATACCAAACTCATCGTTGACGACCACAGTCTCGCAGGACAAGTTTGTGTTGACCGGCTGTTTTAGCGCGCGGCATAGTTCGGTCGGCGGCTGGGAAGCAAGCACAGCGTTTAGCTCGCCTGAGCGGTCGGGATAAACGCCAGCGAGATGCAAGAACCGCACAACAGGCAGGAACCTACGCAGATATTTGTTCAGGCGGGGAAGCAGACCGGGGAAACGTGCTCACATCACTGCGGAGAACGCGATCGCGAGGGCGGACAACAGAGACCCAATCATGAACAGTTTCTATTTCCTAGACGCAGCGGGCCATCAATCACGCGCCAGGTGTTCTTCCATGCGAACAGCGGCAACGTTTTGCTCACAAACCTCACTGGGGTTATCGACGGTTGCGTGTGGGCACAAAAAGGTTTCCGAAGAACGATGGCGGAGCCAGCCTCTGTTGAGCCGGTCGAAGAAGAGCTAATCGAGCGAACCCATGTGCAAGCAGTCTACCAACAGATCGCGGGACACTTTAGCGCAACAAGATACAAGGTTTTGGACAGATGCATGATGAAGCTAACGTTTCCGTCGTTGGAAGCCATGGCCAGTCGTGCAGAACTTCCTTGACAGTATTCCGGCAGGATCGATAGGCGCAGACGTGGGTTGCGGCAATGGAAAGTACCTCGGCGTGAACCCAGCTCTGTTCACTGTCGGCTCCGACTGGTTCGCTTTCCCGTGTCAGCCATTCCATTCAAAAGGACACTGAACATGCAACGCAATTCAGGTCGTCGAATCTCGTGTCGATAGCGCGCTCACGAGGCCATGAATGCATGGTTGCAGACAATCTGTCGCTGCCGTTCCGGTCGGGCTCGTTTGACTTTGTACTCTCAATCGCCGTGATACATCATTTTGCCTCGTTTGCACGTCGCGTAGCAGCAGTGCGCGAACTTGCGCGCGTGCTTCGGCCTGGTGGAAAGATGCTCGTCTTTGTCTGGGCTCTTGAGCAGGAAGACCGCTCCAAGCGGCGGTTTGAAAAGCAGGACGTGTTTGTGCCGTGGAATTTGACAAAAGCGCCAGTCAAAAGCGGCGCCACGAAGAATGTCGTTGACAGCAATCCAACATCTCAAGAAGGAGGCGGTGTCGACGGAACTGACGAAAAAAAAGCGAAGTTGGCGGCAGGATTAAGTGCCCTAAAGCTACAAGTAAAGGACGGCGAAGAAAAGGTTGTTGTTAAGAGCGGGAACGAGAATATCGTGTTTCAGCGATATTATCACGTGTTTGTTCAGGGAGAGCTGGACTCAGTCGTAAATGAGGCCGGGAATATGCGAATTGAAGAAAGTGGATATGATCGCGACAACTGGTACATTATTGCAACAAAGACTACGGCCTGATATAAGTTAGTTTCTTGATAATGAGGCAAAATATAAATCTTGAACTGCCTTCATCCTGTCCCACTACCGCATATGGCAGTGTTCGGGATCGCATCACGGAAAAGAGTGTCCGAGTTTCCACACGAATGCTCATTCCATATGGCAGTGTTTCATATCCCGGGAGACACTGATGTCGGGAGAGCCAAGAAATCAAAGTGACAGGTGCAAATTCGAAAGATAGCGCATATCGCATGATTCTCATTCAACTCCTTCTGCCTTTTACGGCTCTGCTTCTATCACCGTATTCGGTCCACGCGAGGGGCAAGTAAGTGTGTCCCTTCTACCCTTGACCCCTTCCCAAATGCGGCTTATTATGCTGTTCGTCAAACTGAATGCACACCCGCGAATGACACTCTCTTCTTTCAGACAAAGTTCGACCACTGCTACAGCTACAGTTGGGACGGCCGTAACGTCGGCAGGAACTTCTCAAGCCAATTCAACTTCCGGAACAGCATCGAGCACATACTGTGTGGATTCGTCCAACACATTCTGTGTGGTTGCGACGCGCAACACTACTGCCACCACATTCACCGTGTACTCGACGGCAGCGGGGTGGTGCGCGTTCGGCACGGGGTCGTCGATGTCGGGCTCCACAATGTTTGTCGGGTGGCTGTACAACGGCGCGGCGGTGGTGTCGCAGCGCGCGTCGACGGGCCACACGAC
>JADHYT010000081.1:0-90279 GCA_027604725.1 Entophlyctis luteolus
TTCTGAGAGAGGACAACACATCACAAAATAAAAAGTCTTCCTATCCCAAATCTGACAACTTGGGGAACCAACACAATAGCTTTCCCTCCTTAAATGGACCGGCCCTTTCAAACAGTGTCTGCTTTGTTTTTAGTTTTGACTTACTGAGCATTGACAAAAGCTAGGGAGCCATGGACGTACTTCAAATCAAATTCTAAACCGAAAACATTCTATGAATGCTTCTAGGATGACTTGTTCAGAAATTTTTTTTTCCACAACTGAAGTTAATTAAGTCGGCTGCAGCTAGAAATAATATAACCTTGTTTGGGGTACCTGAATATGTTCCCTTCAATTACCACTTTAATTCGAATTGATTCTGCAAGGGGTGTTGAATTGGAGTTGGTTGACAAGGCTTTCTGCAGCATTAAATTTGACTTGGGTCTTTTGAAAGTCAGCCAAAAAATTGCTATTAAAGGTGCTGACTTGGACATTAATATCCTCAGAAACAAGCACACATGACTAGAGAATATGCATTGTGGTGAACAAGGTAAGTGTTTTCAGGAGATTTCCTTGTTGACCAGCTTCAGATTAATATTGGTACTGTAGGTTATCTTTTGGATGGAATTGAAAGGAAGGAGGACTACACTGTCAAGGATGATTTGTTTATTGTTGAAGAACCAAGTTTGAAGAATGGGAGTGACTGCGATGGACTGGTGGGCTGTGATTGCAATTAGTAAGGAATTTGTTTGTTTGTACCTGTATCATTTACTATTCTTCTGAAGTGTATCAGTGAAAAAAATCTTCTGCTTGTTTGATAAGTACACTTCTGAATCAAGGACTGCGTATTGTTTGAGTCATGACAATATTATCGACTTGCGTCCGAATTCATTTTTTTTCCGGAAAAACTCGAATCTCTGGAATGAAGTTTCTGATGTTAAAACTGCCGTGCTGAATAAGCTGAAGTTTGCTACTCATAAGAGCAATGATCCTACACTACCAACTATGTATCACTTGGCTGCCAGGGACGCATTGTAAGAAAGTTTCATGTGTTTTATTGTGACTGTTAAATTTTCTGATGTCAGTGATTCGATTTCAAAAAAGCAGCCCCTCAAATTCGATTAATGTCCGAAACCGAATATACACAAGTTGTTTCGGGGCCGTTGCTTTCTTGGCCATTTCGTGAGGAGCCAGAGATGTATTGGTGCGGCCGCGAGCCATTTTTGTATGCGTCATCCACGAGACGAAATGCGACTTTAAATCCGCTTTCAGATAGGATTCAGCTGTCTCATAAGGCTGATGGCGTTGTAAGATTGATGGATTCGGGTCAAGAAGGATATGGGGGGGGCACAAGCTGTTGTCTGTTGTTTAGGTTTTCCAGGTTTTGAAGGCCCGATTGCCAAAGTGGTAATAAAACTTTGTTGTTTCTGGATTTTAACGCCGGACAACACTGCCAAGACGGCTTCGAATGAATGGCGAGTTCCGACGATACTCGCTGCACGAATGAAAGTGGTGCAAACTGACTGCTTGTCGAGAGAAATCATTGCAGCAGGGAAACACGCTGCCTGAATATCACCATTGACGGGAAATTTTGTTTCGAGATGTATTATTACAAGTTACGCACACTATTTCATGGCTACAGGTAGTCACTGCCGAAAGACTGGCAACAAAGACAAGAAGAAAGGACAAGAGCATGTATATATGTATAAATCTTTTAATGGAATTGGACGTGGCGCTCATCAGGAAACACACGCATGAGTTCGTAATACAGCCATTCGCTGAAGTCCGACGTAATGTTGTTCGGAATATATATTTTTCGGATAGCGTCGGACGCATCGCGGATGACATAGTCTTCACTGTTGGGCATTTCGCTTTCAAGAAACAAATTCACCCCGACCAATATTGCATCTTTGTGTGACTGAGAAAGTTGTGTATCTGGCAGTATTGCCTGAATTATTCTACCAAAAACAAAATCGCCCATCAGGAACTGAAGCTTAAAAAAAAAAAAAAAGGAGACAAATCAGCATACATCTCGCAGTCGGTTGCTTCCAAAATCCGGGGATCAACAGGCGGCAGAGCCAATCGGCGGTCATCCGCATCGTCAAAAATTTCGGCGTCCATTTTGTCCGGGTCTTCCGCGGCGCGTCTATCGTCGGGCCTTTTTTCGTACGATGTCTTGACAAGTTTCTGCGCGTTCCCACCGACATTGCCGTTGTTGGCAGCAATTATTCTGCGGCGTTTGAACACTGCGTCCATGGCTTCAAAGAATTTCGGCACGAGGGCCTCGGGAATGCACATCGAAGCTTTCTTGTTGGCTGGGTGCGGAAGCCGTGCGCGGAGGTTGTTCCGGTCGCAAAACCGGCGACAAGCTTCGACTAGCACTTGGTAGAGCGCCCGATCCACTTTCCATGGACAGGCCGGGTACTTTAATGTCAGAATTTCGACCCACACGCGGTATTTCAGAGTGTTTGGTGTGCCGTCAAGAAGCGTTGAAGGGGCCGCTGTCGGGAAGTTCGGGATGACATCGCCGAAAGCTGGTTCCAAATTCACGCTGCGCTCTGATACTGCCGCCATGGGCTCACTGTCGTCGGAGTCGTACAAAAACACGCGCGCTTGTCTGTTATCGAGGATGTAGCGTAAATAGGAATTTTGGAGGGCAGATGGAATCGCCATGACAGGATGACCGGAATCCGAATGCACAACGGCATGCGATATTTGATTTTCGGTATGGAAACGCGTCGTCATGGCATCAATGATTTTTCGGTTGCGATTCGCTGGATTGACTTGTTTCAACACGGGGAATCGGGCACCCAACAGCTCGATGTAGGACACGCAGAGCTCGGTGTTTGGATTTCCGTTCGCCAAGAATGGCGGCGGCTCGAGAGCCTTTCTGGCGAGGTGTGGCTTGTTGCGGCTGCGTAACTTGTGAGAGGGGTGGTTGAACAACGAAAGCTGTTGGGACTGGGGCTGGGAATCGCGCTGATCGAAGCCGGAGGCAGAATTGGTAGGGAGACTGATCCTGCGGGGTATTCCGCGGAGGCGCCGCGGGGTGGATCCGGCAGTGGGTGCAGTGTGCGGAAGGATATCGGAGTCCGAAACCAAGTCGCCGTCGTCCCCGTCGCAAGGCGACGACGCACGCGCCGACGCCGATGCGGAGGTGGTGGCAGAGAGCGGCAGCAGCGCGGATGCGTCGGCGCCGGCGCCGGCGTCGGCAGCGCTGGGCAGGCTGGCTGCGTCGGGGAGACTCGCGAGGCGCGCGCGGAGCCTCTCGACGTGCGCCGCCAGCAGCGCGGCGCGCTGTTGGGCCCTGACGGCGCGTCGCTGGGCTTTCGCGGCGCGCGCCACGGCGTTGGACAGCTGTGCGCGCAGCGCGGATGCGGACTGGCCGTCGTCGCCGATCGGCGTGTTCATGACAAAGTTGCGTCGTCGGTTTACTACGCACGCCACCTCCGTCGTTGCGCCCACGCTCACCGCCGGAATGAAGTTATGCGCCTGTTGATGCTCGAAAGCGAGCATAGGACACTCTCTCGCCTCCAATCCGTAATTTCTAGTCATAGATTCTAACCATTTAAAACGGTAGGCTATGTGGCAGAAACAGCTGGACGCCAGTTCAGGATGCATGACCAAAAAACTATGATGTGTCTCTTGATGTGTCTCTTCCTAACCGAGGCACTACCGCACATTCCGCCAATCGATGCAAAAAGTATGCATAAAAAAGACAATTAAGCTCTACAAGGAATCCTTTTTTATGCTGCTTTCTGGAAACGATCCGACGACGCGCACTTTCGTACCGCTCAATCGTGCAGCGGCCGCAAGTGCATTCGACACGTTATCATCCTCAACGTGCCCTCGTATTTCCACAAAGAATCCATAGTCCCAAGACTTGCCTGACCCCATCGGCCGCGTGTCAACCTTAATGATTTCAATCGCATATGTGCCGAGAAGCGCGAAAATTCCCGATACTGACGATCCTTGCTCTCCCACACTGGTTAGCAGCAATATCGTCTTATCTTTTCCCGTCCTTGTTTCCGCAATGTTGCTTAGAATAACAAAGCGGGTGGTGTTGTCTATAGGTTGAATTAGGTCTCCAAGAAACAACATTTGCAAAAAAAAAAAAAAATAACAAATGGAAAGAAAAAAAAAATCAATGGAAAAAACAAAAAAAATTTGGGCAAGGTCTTAACTCTTTTTATCTTCAATATTCCTTCGCAGAATGTTGAGACCATATATTTCTGCGCACTCCTCGCTGCAGATTGCAGCAACGCCAGCTTCTTTGGTTGCAAGAATAGCAGCCGCGCTGTTACTCGAAACGGCGACGCATTCAACCCCGTGCAGATTCTTTTCGCACCATCGGGTAGTTTGTCCAAGAGACTGGATGATTGGATGATTTGAGATATTCCTCCACCTTCAAGTCAGCAGGTACCTGTGAATGCGAATAAACCTTCTTGATGTCAGCCAAGTCACTGCACTTGCTGACCAAGCAGTGTTGGATACGCAAAAAGTGTTCGCCGGATATTTTGATGTCAGGATTCGCAAGCAGGGCGTCATAGGACAATTCGACGCTCCCTTTTGTTGAGTTTTCGATGGGAATGACGCCATGCGAAGCCGTGCCGGCATTCACGGCGCGAGCAACATCGGCAATCTCAGGCAAGTCTAGGAAGGATGCGGCGCAGTTTGCGAAGCAATTGCGGGCGACCTGCGAGGTGTAGCTCCCGTTGGGGCCGAGGAAGGCGACGGTGCAGGGGCGGATGGTCTCTGCGGCGGCCAGGATCTGCCTGGGCAGGGCAAGGCAAGGCAAGGAAAGGCAAGGCAAGGTAAGATAAAGCAAGGAGCAGAATGGATGCGCACCGGTAGATGCGCTCGAGGTCGTCGTCGCGCAGGGGGCCGCGGTTGAGGCGCTTCGCGCGGTGGCAGGCAGCTGGTGCGGATGCGGGGGCAGCGGCGGCGGCCATGTGCGCACGCTTGTTGATGAGCCGCACCAGCTGCGCGTCGACGTCGTCGTGGTCCGTGTCGGTGGTGTCGTCGCCCTGGGGCATTCGAATCACGCGGATTTTGGATTTGGATTTTGGATTTTGATTTTGATTTTGATTTGGCACTGCTGCACACTGCACTCATCTGTTCGCATTCGCATCATTCGCATCATCATTCCCATTCGCACTCGCACTCGCATGGACATTGTCTCCTGGAACGTGAACGTACGTGCGCTTCCTCCCCCGCCTCGCAACCTGAACCTGTGCGCGTGCTGAAAGTCGCCCAGGGCCTTCTGTCGCTCAAGGTGTGCCCGGGCCCCCTGTCGTTGCTGGCTGACCTCAACGCCCCCCTCCCCCCCCCCCCAACCCCCACCCCAAGAAAGCTTCCGCGTCCCCCGACGCTGCCCCCGCCGTATTCGTCAGATCGTGCGTGCCGCAGAATCCTACTGTGCACCCCGCCGTGGTCGTCGACGGAGAAAAGCTGCCCCCGCCCCCGCCCCCGCCCGCCGTCTTTTGCTTCCAGGAGGTCAAATGCACGCGCGACCGCATCCTGCGAGAAGGCTTTGCAAAGAGTGACAGCTTTTACGCCTTCCACGCGTGTAGCGGACGCAAGACAGGGTATTCGGGCGTGTCGACGATTGCTTTCAAAGACGATGACGACGGTCTTCCTGCCGTGCCTTGGTGCGGCCAGGAAGGTTTCCTCGGGCGCAGCATGTCTCCAGCAACACTCCCTTCGGCTGGTGGGAGTGCATGGGATGACACTGAAATGATTCCAGACATGCGCGTTGCTGTCCAAGTAATGATCACAGAGCCGTTCAACGAAGGGGCGAACGAAATATGTGTGCCATTCTCTATAAAAGAACTTAGAGATATGGATGACGAAGGCAGAGTCGCAATCACAGACCACGGGATGTTTATTCTGATAAATGTAATCTCTCTCAGTTTCCCTTTGGTTTCAGCAATTCGATCATGCAGGCATATTTCCCACGGGCGTGCGATGATGAGCCTGTGCGGTACGAATTTAAGAAGAGGTGATGCGTCGCGAATATGCAGACAACTGAAATATGTTTCCCGCAACAGATTTCAGCAAGCAATTCAGCAAGTTGTCTTGAGTCTGACCATTATTTCAGAGCGAGAAGTTATTCTCGTTGGAGACCTAAATATTTGCCACAAACCGATCGACCATTGCGATCCGGCGAATAATGTTCGCGAAAACAAACTGGATACTTTTGGCGACACGATGGGGCGGCGGTGGATGGACGCACTGCTTGTTGCCGATCCACAACAACTCGATATTCAGGCGGCCAAGGAAGCGCCGCGGGGAGGCGCACCTTCGCAGCAGCTGGTGGACCTTTTTCGGCACTTTCACGCGACGCAAACGCAGGCGTTCACGTGCTGGAACACGCTGATCGACGCGCGCGCGGCGAACTTTGGCACGCGCATCGACTATGTGCTCGTGACGCGCGGGCTGGTGCCGTGGTTCGCGGACTGCCGCGTGCGCGCCGACGTGCCCGGGAGCGACCACTGTCCCGTGGTGGCGACCATGGCCGCGGCGAACCGCGCCACGGGCGAGACGCTGCGCGCGGCGGCTCGCGCGGCGCGGGATCGCGTTCTGGGGCGGCTTGATGCAAGCGCGGATGTCCGGCCCCCGCGCGGTTGCTCCGCGTTGTGGGACATGGTGCGCGCAGCCGGCGCGCAGACCAGTCTGGCTGGCTGGGTTGCGGGCCTGAAGAGAAAGGACTCGGCGCAGCAGGGCGGCGAGTCGGCGAAACGCCCCAATACTGGAGCAGCGAATGCCACCGCCGCCGGGGGACCTCGGAAGCAACAGCCCTCCGTGGCGTCGTTCTTCAAACGCGCAGTCGCAAGCGAGGCCCTTTCCGTCACAGTTTCCAGCGGCGGTGGCAGTTTGAACGCCGAGCCCAGTCCGGCAGATTCTGCTTGGCCGCAAAATCCGGGCAATGACGAAACTCGCAGCAGAAGCAGCAGCAGCAGCAGCGCGCTGGAATGGAAGACGCTGATGACGCGACCGGCGAACCCCAAATGCTACCACGGGGAGGAGAGCAAAGAGCTGAGAGTGAGCGTGCCTTCTTTTTTTGCCATTCGGCCCCGCAAGCGACTCTTTGACTGACTGACTGACTGACCGCCGTGCGCGTCGTCGTCCACCAGGTGAACAAGGCAGGCCCGAACAAGGGGAGATACTTCTTTATGTGTGCCAGGCCCGTCGGACCGGCCGACACGCCGGCGGCACTGGCAGACCAGACGCAGCACGCGTCCGTGGACGGCGAAGTGCAGGTAAAGCCGTCCGGCCGGAAAACCGTTGGGGAGTTCCGGTGCGGTTACTTCCAGTGGAAGAAGCAGGGGCCGCGCTGAAAGCGCGCCTGCTGTCTTGCTTGCTTGCTTGCTTGTTTGCTTGTATCAAGATCATTCATTCATGCGCCCCAACCGCTCTTTTGGTTATTCTAAGCCCGTGTCGACACACACGCCCTCCCACGCCACGGCGCCGGCGGCATCGCGCCGCCGCTCGTCCTCCGCATCCGCCGCCATGCACGTGAGGCCGTCGCTGCACACCGCCAGCGGCCCGCACTGGGCGCCGACGCCGGCAGTGCGCACGCACACGCCGAACGGCGTGCGTATGAATGCCGCCGGGGCGCGCGGCCGACACGCTAGCCCATCCGCACAGGTTACCACGTTGCCCACGAGGCCGCCACAGTCCTGGCCCTCGAGCGCCTGTTCGCAGCAGCAGCAGCAGCAGCAGCCAGCGTTCAATCAACTAAGCGAAGCGGCAGCGACTTATGCGGATCACCTGGCTATCGAGTGCGGAACCAAGCGCCGTCACCGCAAGAGCCAGCGTCAGTGTTGTTGCTGACAGGCAAAAGGAGCCGGAGCCATTCACGATCATTATGCAAAAGTTTTTATTTTGCGGAGAATCTCAATTCCAATAAATAACCGACCTTACCAAACGCGCAAACCCCGTCCCCCGAGTGCGCCAAAAACGAACAGCCGCACAAGAAACCCCCCCATAGGCAAGGCAGCCAAAAGTGAAATCGCGTAAAGGAAAAAGGAGGAGGAGATGAAAACAAACAAAACAAAAAAAAAAAAGAGGCAATAGCAGACTTCATGCATTGCAGGCGGCATTGGCGTCAGCCTCTTCCTGGATATCCCACGGCTTCCGCTTGAAACGCAGGCCGCACGCATTGCACAGAGTCTTGGGGCCGTGCGGGCCGCGGCGCCACTCGCGGCTCTCCGTGATGCCGCACTTCCGGCACACGCCGGTCTTTAGCGGACGCCGCGGCGGCTTTGGGTAACTGTCGTCACCAAACTCGTTGGGCGCGGCAGCGCCGGTGCCGATGCTGGCGCTGCGCGGCGCGCCGCCGGGCATCGAGCGGCCGCGGGACCCGTGTCCACCGGACGGTGGCGACGCGGAATTGTCTTCGTCGTCGTACTCATCGTCGTCGGCCTCGTCGCCGTCGTATTCGTCGTCGTCGTTGTCAGACTTCGGAGGAACGTGAGTGATGGCGGCCAGGACGGCGGCCGCGGCGACTGCCGTCGCCTCGGCAGACTGACCCGCCGACCCGGTCGTGTTGGGCGCAAGAGGTGATTGGGCCGCCGGTGTTGACATAGACGCGACCGCGGTCGGTTTTTGGAATGCATGCTGCGGAAACCCGCTGAATGTTGCTGATTGGCGTGGCGACGACTGCATCGACTCACTACCTCCGCTGCCAACGCTTGGATGCGAAGGAGAGTATCGTGCCGGTGCTTTGTGGACTAATTTATTCATTTGCATTGGCGCTTGGTGCTGCTTCTGCTGCTGTGTGTATTGGACTGCAGCCAACAGAGGGGTCATTGAATCTTCGTTGAGTTCATACTTCAGCCGCGAATGCAATCTTGAATCACTGTGAATTCTCTTCAGGGCACTGTTACCGGGAATACTAGATTTGCTGACGAGATTCGCAACTGAGGGAATGCGTTGCAAGCCATGCATAGGTCTTTGATGCTGTTGCTGCTGAATCTGAAATGCACGCTGATCACGATTATTAAATGCTGAGCCATTGGGCATGGCATGCGCCGGGGATGGAGCGGTAAAAACAGGGGTTTCAATGACAAATCGCTTCTGCTCGTTGCCACCAGAATTTTGTTGTTCCTCATCTTCCCAGGGTCTCATTGAGCGTTTTTCACCAGACGTTCCATTTGCATTATTCGAGTCTGGCATGACATTAATTACGAAACGCGGCTTATCAGCTGAAACAGAATCGGGAATAGGAAACCGAGGGAACGCTTGCTGAATCGGCTGCTGGATTCCGGGTATGAGGTTTGGCGGAGGGGAATCGTCTGCCGAAATGTCTGGAACACGAGTCACGATGAATAGAAGATCACAGAAGTCTATGAAAATGGATTCGTGATTCACGGCTTGCGGAGTCCGTGCGGAAGAGTGCTGCAGACTAAATATGCGTGAAATATAGCTGTTTCTGGATGTTGGTTTGTGAAGCTGTTGGGTAATTTGGTGCGTGGTGACTGATCCGAAGTAATGGCCAATGTTTGTCTTCGAAAAGTCCACGCTGATATTAGTGGGAACCTTCATATACGCGAGCTTCGATGTGGAAGACGTATACAGGACACGAAGAATAGATGCATCGCAAATAGTGAGAAACAAATTCGGTTTCGCGTGCAGCTGGTGCAGTCCGACAGCTTGCTTGGCCATCAGCTCGCGCAACGATTTGATGTCCTCGATATCAATTTCAGAGCGCGGCGTTATGTCTTGATTCGGGCCAATTATGCCGAGGGAGGGAGCTGAGGCAAAAGGGTAAGAAAGCTGAATCACATGCGCACGCAGTTTGGGGGTTTTGATGGGCTTGGTGATGGGGCTTGGTGGAAGGGAAAAACTTGTTATCTCACCATTTCTATCCATGACAAACACAAGCAGTGAATCCCGGCTGGCGATGTTGAACCCGATTTCTACGTCGCGCCACAGGTCGCTTATATCTAGTGGGAGAGCCGACTCTGGTACAAACGGGCGTACGTTCGCTGGAGTGTTTGCGTGCACTTTGCCAGAAAATCTGCATCTGATAACGGAGGAATGACGAAAAAAAAAGAGATATCGCCGGGTTACAAACGAGGCGTCGATAACGTTCACACCAACCGGACGGCGCATCCAGCGAGAGCGTCCCTCGAGCCGGCCTTGGCCATCAATAAAAACTGCGCAAGCTCTTTGACTACAGAAAAAACATCGTTGGGATGAATGCAACGGAGCAGAGTGTCGCTTTGGGGCCCGAGAAAGGGATGGGCAGTAGTTGGGACATGGATAAAGCTGAGGGTAGCGTCGGCAGCAACCAGGGCCCAGAAGCGGATGCAGAGGAGGGAGGGAGGGGGGCAGTGGGGACGGGCACGCGGCGAATGCATCAGGAGAGGATCGAGCTGATTCGTCATGGACGGAGGAGACGGGGGCGGCGGGGGGACGGCGGGCGCCACGAGGGGCAGGGGAGCAGAGTGCGCCAGCCCTGGTGAAGCAGCGGCCGCAGACAGTCGTATGGGCAGTGCACTGGGACCCGGCCGGCGTGCACGGCAAGGCGGGGCGAGGAGGCAATTAATCGAACGTCTTCACCAAATGACAAAATGCCCGCCCAATTACTCATATGAGGACACACGTGGGAGATCTTATCGTTAATCCGATCGCCGCCCCGCCGCCAGCCCCCCCGCCCCCGCCCCGGTCGCCGCGCGTCCGGCTGACAAACTGAGGTACACGTGCCGGCCACCCACGCATGGCGATTTAAACGCCTTTGCATCGTTGCTCATCTTAATCGGCGCGGTGGCAAGTTTCAGCATTTCTATTTGCGTCGATAAACAAGAAATCTGGTTTCATCCCATCCCATCCAGGCCACAATTGCGGAAGGTGCTAGTCGACCGCGTCATTGTGGTGTCGGATAGATGGTTTGGGTTGGTGAGACGCAAGGCGAGAAATCTGAGTTTGTATCATGTGAATGTCTCAAGTCCGACGATGCCGGGGTAGCCGGTGGTGGTGATGGACAGCGCACGCCCTGGCCGGGAGGAGCGCGGGACCGCGGGCCGAAACACCGCTGGCAACACCGGTGGCGGCGGATGAGGCGGCGCCCTCCAAGGGGTGGTGGCGGTGGGTGGGGGAAGGATCATTGTTCGAAACCACACCAAATGGCGACGAGCCGAGCGGCGGCGGAGCCGTTCCAAAGCTCACAGATGCGGGTGCAGCCAGTGCCGGGCAAGGGCAACGGCATCGTGTGCGCCGGGCCCGCGCCTGTGCGCGCGGAGACGCTGCTGCTGCGCGAGCGCGTGTTCGAGCACTGGCCCGCTGGGTAGTTGCGCTTCCTTTTGCAGTCCCGAGAAGACTGAAAATCGAAAAACCGGAAAAAAAAAAAAAAAAAAAAGGTCGTACGCCGCCGCCGCAATCGCCGCGCGTCTATTCTTCCGCACACGTCGATATCCTCTCGACGCCCTTAGTGCCGCTTCGCTGTTCCCAGCGACAGCCAGCGACGTGCCAGCCCCGCGTCGCGAGCAGGTTGCCTCCGTCGTCCTTGACGCCTTGTGTACCGCTGCTGCTGCACAAGATCCCGCGTATGCCATCAATGAGTCTACCGATATTGAAATCGCGCTGCGGTTATACTTTGTTGTCGAATGCAACTCGTTCCCCACCGGTCTCCTCATCACCTTGTCGAACGCAAATCACAGCTGCAATCCAAACTGCTATGTTCTCGAAGAAGATCCTGTCGACGGAGAGGTGCTGCCAACATATACACTGACCGCGAAACGCGACATATCTCCTGGCGAGGAGATCACCATATCTTATCTCGACCTCGTATCGATGGTCGAGCTTGCGGAGGACCGCCGACGCCATCTCGAAGAACATTTTCTGTTCTTTTGCATGTGCGAGTGGTGCCATTCTCCCCTCGAAAAGGTTGGCTTGCTGGCCGCTTCTTCCGAAGAGTCGCATTTTGGCCCCAAGTTCGAGGATCTCGCTTGCCACGCGTTTTCTTGGCCTCCTGATGAAGCCACTGGGCAATCACAAAAGTGCGTCGACGGGAGAATTGGCTGTCGGACTGGTCTTTGCGATGGTTGTCAGCGCGTTGCCAGCCAAAAACAGCTTGATACTGTACAGCAAAAGGCCGACCGCCTAATTGTAAATCTCCGACGCTTCCTTCTTGAAACAAACTCGTTTTTGGCCCAAATACGCAAAAATAACTTTTTTGAGTTGGAACGTCCTTCGTCCAGCTCGAGTTCTAAGAGCACCAAGACGGCTTCTTCAGCAGCAAGTGCAGGAAACGAACGAATTAAATACATATCCACGATCAAAGAGTTAAAGAGGTTGTTGAAAGTCTTGGAGGGGATGAAAACACGGTCGCAGGAACTTTTGCACAGTACGCATATTGCCTTTGGACCGATAGAAGCTTGTTTGGCAAAGTTGAGAAGTGGGCTTGTGGAAGTTGGCGAAAAATCGCGGCAATCTTCCAATTAAAAAAAAAAACAACAAAAAATACCAATTGTTGTCTAATTTTGTCCAATGACCATGGGTGCGTTTGATGATGTTATTCGGCATCGCTTTAGTCAGTGGAGGCAGCGGAGTGGGTTTGCAGGCACAAGCAGTTCAGTATCATTCAGTATCATTCTGTTTTGTTTCTGTTTTGTTGAGGTGGATGATGCCAGACGGCATTGCGCGTGTATCGCGCGATCGCGCGTGGTGACAACGAAAGCGTCGCCATCCGGAGCACGGGCGTAAGCGTTGCGTCGACATAGGCATGGGCGGGTTGCGCTGATGTCTGCGCTTGACGTTTTGTTGAAAATATCGTTCGAGACCGCCCGTCCACAACGCCAGCGCCATGCGGGTGCGTCGTCGGTTTCCCTGCACTGCACTGCACTGGACTCACCCCGCACCGCCCCGCCCCGCCCTCCCCCCCGTCCGCAGTCCATCGAGAAGATCAACAAGCCCCTCGTGATGCGGCCCGCAAAGTACATGCGGGCGGCGCCGTGCGCGAACGAAATAACCACGCTCTTCAACTGTTGGCGCGCGCTGGATGTCGACGCCGCAGGCTGTCTGGAAACCGCGCGCGCGCTCGCCACGTGCATGACGAAGATGCCCGTTGAGTTTTTGCCTTTGTTTTGCTTCTTTTTTTTTTTTTTGGTTTTGTATTCGCTTGTATGTACCGACGTGGTGTTGCGAACCAGACACCGCCTAAGAGCGCGTCGGCATCGGCGAAGGCCATCAACAGAAAGCTGGCGGATTTGCGGCTGGGGAAAACGCTGTGAAAAAGTCAAAAACATGCGGCGCGCGCCCAAGGGCTCTCGCATCAATAAACACACGCCACAGGCAATTAGAGCAATGCTCGTCTTTCTTCGTTGGCACCCGGAATGTTTCCTTTGTCTCATGCGAAGCGTGAATGCAAAACTCTCGCATCCGTTTTGAAATCTTAAGCAAGTCAGGTCCAAGACAGCGTCTGGGAGCAAATTCAGCTGGAGTCATACAACCCGAATGCAGTTCCTATACAATTTTCCTGGAACACTGTCGAAACCCATGGCAACGGCGAAACTATCTTGCCTGCTCTTTACCACGATTGTTTTCGCTCAGAGTGCGTGGCCCGCTGGGCGAATATCGAAGTGGAGTTCGCAGTAAACTGACCGGTTTTCTTCGGTTAAAATCACTTCGGACACTTTTTTTATTCGTATTTCGTTCGATTCAAAACCATCCCGACCTGTTCGTTCCATGTGAATGTCCAAAAACACATCGGCGATAAAACCAAAAAGAAAGAATATCCAGAACAATGAAAGCACTCATCACAAAGGCCCTTAAACCTGCGCGCTTCGGGAAAAGCCAGACAAGCAAATGGTCCAGCGTAAACGCATACAGAACCATTCCAAACTGCAAAGCCGGCAAGTAGTGGTGAATACTGCAATTACATCAATAAAATTGCGGAACAGTCATACCCCACTTAACTATGTCACCCTCGGCATCAAAATGTAAGGCACGAAATTCACCACCCACCCAAACAGCCCAAGCTTTCCTATAAACCAGAAATCTTCCAGCATTTTTAGATTCACTTCGCGTTTTCCTGAGTATCTTGAAGATTGCCACACCTGCAAGCCATGGTAGACGGCAAACGCGCAAAATACAACCAGTGAAATCGAGACACCGCCCCACACAATAGGCATGCCGAGAACAGCGTACATCTGCGAACCACCGCCGATGTCCAGTTGCGCGTGCATCGTGGGCCATTCCCATGGATCAGACTCGATAGAAGACTTTTTTTGCTTCGGATCGCGTACGAGCATACTGTTGCCCAGAATTTTGTCACTGTTGTCTTCCATAAATGCGACGTAGAAAGACCAAGGATAATCTGATCGTTTGCCAGCGGGGACTAGAGCAGCGTGAGAAAAAAAAATTATAAACAGAATATAGACTCACGCCTATCGTTCCAATGCTCGTCGATATTCCAAAGAGAGTTTCGACTGTTGAAAATCGTGATACGATCTTTCGTGCAAGAAACTTCGTTTTGGTCAAATCCCCATGCAGGCAAGTGAATCAAAAAGTCCGTTCGCAGATAACATCCCGATTCAACATGCTGAAGGCGAAATCGTGTGGTCAAAGTTCGCAGAGGAGAGTGCAGTCCCCATTTCGAGTCCTAAAGAACAGAATTCAGTTTGGCAGTAGACATGAAACTTTCAGAGTACATCAACGACTACGACTCTCCAACGGTCTTGCGGATCTGCAACGTCATCGCGCGAGCCCCCAAATGAGACTTCACGGAAGTTTTTCGAAACCGGCGCAGGAAAATTTGAGCTTCGCAACATTTTCCCAGTTGACTTGTGCTCTGAAAGAAGTTAATCGCTTGGTCATACCCAGATAAAATCCTACCGATCCTGATCACATCGCCAGAAAATACTCCAACTCCCTTCTTTTCAGAACGAATAATCAACCTATTGTTGTGATCTTCTCTGAAGACATAAGTTGTAACTTGCTGCTCTCCGCTGGAATTCCCCTCGATTTTGAACGGGTGAGAATGCAAAAATCCGCCGCCGGCTCCATGATAACGAATCTGAACTTCTGATCCGTCCGCAATCTGCACCGGACCAGTTGTCATTGTCGACCCGATCAAGTGGTATTGAAACAAAGACCCCATTTTGGAGTTGCCAGGACCAGAGTGATTGAGGACAGAAAAGTGGATTTGGAACGCCAATACGTATACGGAGATAGGTAAAACGATCAGAAAAAGAATACGGAACAACCAGTGCTTTGCGTAAGCTGTCTGGAATTTTTCTTCATATCATGAACTAACAAATCAACCAGACATACCGATTTTATCGGAAGCTCCAGAGTCAAAGAAACAAGATCGTTTACAGTATGCTGATACGCGAAGCTGGTCAGAGCAGCTTGCGAAAAAGAAAGTCTCTTACCAGGCCCACGACCGCAATCACAAATAGTCCGACCCATTTTACGCTTCGGAGGATTACTTGACCGGAACCACAAATTTCAAACGTACCTGACACAGCACCCGATAGAAAATCCTGTCAAAGCGAGCCACAAATGCCACCTTTTCGAGAAAGGCCTGTGAAAGAATGAGTCGAGGAGTTGAAAGAAAGTTGCTAAACTCTGTCTTCTGGAAGTTCCTGAATCTGCACAAGCAAAATATTGACAAGCTTGTGAAGAACAGTAGCAATGGATCCAGCAGTATGAAACGCGAAAGTGTTGCCATCGCAATGTCTTAAATATGATTTGAGATGAGATAGCGGATTCTAAAATATGTTACCTGTTCCGGCCAGAAGTCCCAGGAAAATTGCTCCATCTTGCCGCAATCCAATCTCGAGTCCAGTTAAGTATGCGAGTGGAACACACATTGCTGCCAACAGGGCACAGCATCTCCGCATGAAAACGTATGGTACGGACGATGGATAAATGTGCCCCGATTCGAACGGCCAAGACCCATCGAACCCACCCAGGTAAGAGAAAAGGCCCAACATGGATTTTCCGAGTGGTGGATGCAAGTCTGTGAACCTGTTGCCAGTTTTCAGGAAAATGCCTACTGGCCCATCATTAAAGCGAAACGAAACCATTTCCGCGAGTTGTAGAATCCCGCGAACTTTCCAAAGTGAGCTTCGTCCCAGACAACCGCATTTGCCGCGCCGATACGGTAAAGACGGGTGAAGAGACCAAAGAGCAAGAAGAAGACGAGAATAGGCCAATTCGGTTTGGCCCGTACCAGTACGGGTGACGCAGATGGATAAAGGACGCTGGCAGAAAACGGGCGCTTTGACTTGTGCTCGGAGTCGAAGGGGACGACGGTCGCGGAGGAGGCGGCGGCGGACGTTGTCCGACGCAACATTCAAGCCAAGAAGTGCCATCGGCGACCGTTCCGACACGACGCGCGGACACGTCGCAGACACTCCCCGCTGCGATGCACGCGCCATACACGAGCACGCGCCCTCCAACACACAGACGCAATGCGCGCGGTGGGAATTGTCACGGAACTGACGAAAAAATCGGTCAGGAAATCTCACCCACGCGCGCCTTCACGCGCTCTGCCGCTCCGCCACAAAGCCTCGCAACAGTTGAAACCACACTTATCCGACGGCTGCCGCACGCCAAAATCTTTCTCTCCAAGCACACTAGCGTCCTTGCCGTTCGCGCGGATTAACCAAGTCCATCCATGAGATTGACGGCGTTCTTTGTTATTCTTGTTTCACTTTCACGCTCTTCCTCGGCTGGAATCTGCCAATCGTTGGGCATTGGAGATGGGGGCTTCTTATGTGGCAACGCAACCGCTATCACGTATTGTGCGAATGGAGGTGAGTTCGTATTTGAACTTGGTTAAACTAACGTAGCAACCCTCTATAGTTCCAAGCCTGGTCAACGTACAATATTGCCAGTCTGGCCTACAGTGCTGTCAGAGCTCTAAACGGTGCGATTTTGCACAAAACTGCACCTCAGGCGTCCCGCCTAACGCGTTTGCAAACGCGACCTCTGTAACAACTTCAGTCTTTATTCCAACATCTGCGACTTCAATACCGCCTTCCGCAAACCAAACACCGCAAGCTGTCAACGTTGTTTACTTGCCACAAAAAATCAAGAAAACATATCCACCGAATAGAACTTATCATTCTTGGCGTCATCACGTCCACTCTCACAAACTCGCAAGGACGCGTAAAACGCATAAGCCGTACGGTCGTCACCATCCGGGAACTTTGAGAAAGAAAAAGCACCACAAGACTTACAGACACTACTACAGGACAACCCCGCCTGCTCTCAAAGCAATGAAAACCACGACTACATCAATAAAATATACCTCTTCTCTTCCTCCTATGCCAACAGCAGGGCCATGGTTCGGAAGTAACGTTGGTCTTGACCAGGTCGGAATGCCCATCGGAGCAGTGGAAGGATCCGATTTGGCAGCGCAACCCTATGTTGGCCCATTAGGTGGAATGAAAGGATACAACAACAACAATAGCCCCATGGACGGTGCCGGCGCGGGAGATTTGGAAAATATTATTAACGCTAACAACTACCCCCCAACAACCCCAATTGAAATTTCGTGAAATTTCCTATTTGAATCTCGTTATTTTTATGATCTGATCTGAGCTTTCTGTTTCATTTCCTTTTTTTCGTCCATTCAATAGACCAATAAAGTCAAATTTAAGTCAGTCAAGTGCAATTTCTTGTGCAGATCCCGTTTCTGACAATCTCCTTGACAAAAATACTCCTGAAACACGCGTGCATCAAGAGATTCAGTTCACCGTAAACGTCCTTTGACGATCGAAATCTCTGCTGCGATGAGCCATTTAAGACTCGCTATATTCGCCTTTCTCGGGCATCTAAGTGTTGTAAGCGCGCAAAGCTGTGCCGGAAAACCAGATGGATACCTTACGTGTCCATCTTTGAATAGTCACACTTTTGTGCTATGTTACGGAGGAGCTAGTAAGAATCTACACGTGTTAGCCATAAAGTTACATAGACTCTTTAAGGCACCAATATGACGCTAAACACTCAGAAATGCAACACGAATTTAGTCTGCTGCGAATCTGCTCAGTCGTGCCTTTATTCATGCCCAGACACGCTTCCAACTAGCTCCGTGGCTAAATACGCGCCCCCGCCACCTGCCGCGGTGCCAACGCCTTCCACAACATCTCCCATATACACTCCTCCGTTACCAACGACTTCCTCACCCTCACCAGTTTATGCGGCGCCGCCACCAGCGCCGACAACTTCAACTCCAGTCGCGTACTTTCCGCCAGCTCCATCTCCGACTTCAATAGCGCCGGTGTACACGCCAACAGCCCCAACGCCCACGACGTCTGCGGCAGCATACGGTGTGCCAGCTCCCAGTTCACCAGCTCCATACGTGGCACCAGCCACACCATCGCCAACGATCGCGCCGACGGCATATGTACCTGCGCCAACAACCACACCGCCAGCATACACGCCAGCGTCGATCAGCACAGCCACGCCGGCGCCATACGTTCCTAATCCGCCTCTCGTAGTGACAGGAGGTGCGGGTGGATATGTCAGTGGGTGCTCAGGGGCACCAAACAATAGTTTCGTTTGCCTGAACTCCACCGCTTTCACTTACTGTTTGGGTGGAGGTAGAGTTTCCTTCCAAGAGACATCCTACTAAACGATGGTTTACCACAGCGCCAGTGTTGACCCAGGTGCAGAGCTGCCAGTCGTCCCTCGTGTGCTGCCAAAAAACACAGCAATGCGTGTGGCCAGGAACGTGCGGGTCGACCCCTGTGGCGTATTCGCCTGGTCCAGTTACACCGTTGATCGTGTACACACCGGCTCCAAATGTCCCACCAAAAGTCTATAAACACCACCACCACAAATTGCATAGAATTAAGACTTTCAAGCACCGCAGTCACAATCCGTTCAAGAGTGGCGGTCACAAGACGCGAAGGTGGGCAGCAAGAACAATCAGCGCTGCTCGAACTGCATCAGCTTCGAGGTAGATTCTCAGCGTCATTAAAACACCAAGATTGTGGTCTCGTTTTGCGTTTTCGGATTGTTTATTTTTACGGCTTCATTAACTTCGTTATTTTTTTTTTGTTTTACTTTATTGTTTCGCCGTTGCTCAACGATTTCAGCCACGGAACGTTTCAGCCAAGAAGTCTATATTCAATAAAAAATATCCAGCACCTGTTGTTGTTGAAGTCCGTGCCACCTACTTTTGGTACAAAACCATTTTGCCAAGGAATCCGGCAAGTAGTTCTGCAATGAACACAGACCAGTCGGGGTAAATGCATTCCTGAAATCCAAGAAAAATAGATTCGATGTTCCCATGAGAGTGACGGATGACATTGCATTTCTGATGACGGCGCATCGTAGAGAACCACAAACCGATCTTCAGGTTGTTCTTTTGAGCAAAACAGCAAGCTTTATTTTGGATTCACCGTCGCCTTATTGAACATTTTCCAAAACTTTTTCCACCCTTTGTGGCCCCGAACACCATTTTTCTCCTGTTTGCCCGCGGGTTCAGCATTCTTTTGTGGCGCAACTGTTTTTGCAACATCAGATTTATCGGTTTTCACCAAGGTCTGCGGTATTTTGCTGCCATTCGCAGCGTCTGCAGACGATTGAGCGGTTTCTTTTTTTCCTGATGGCACCGATGCTGCCAGGGTAGGAATATCAAATGCCTCGGTGGCTTGGAGTATGCTTGAATTTCTGCTCAGGTCAGCTTCACCAAATGACGAGTGGCGTTGAGCTGCCGAAGTATCTTGGGGACCCGCATCGCTTACAATTACGTTCATACTCCTCATGGTAAATCCAGCGTTTGGGATAGTGAGGTGAACGGGGCGTGATCCTGGTATTCTGAAAATACTTCCACTGCTGCTACGTCGGCTGCTGCAGGCACTCACGTCCTGGTCGCGCGCGGAGGTTGAATAGCACGAACCCTTGCGACGATGCACTGAGACCGTTGAAGATACCGTCGATACTGTTGACGTCGACGATGTATTGCTGTTGGCCGAAGAGTCCAGTGATCGGAACGCGTCAACAGAGCTTATTTTCACGAGCATATACGCGTCGGCGCGTTCTGTGATACCTTGGATTGTCTCAAGCCATCGGTCTTGTGTATCGGAATCCTCAACTGACAATCGATCAGATAATATGAAGCGTGCAGACTAGTTACCGATCAGAGCATATTGAATGACACCGAGGAACTCTCGCTCCAAGGAATTTATTTCCTCCGTCGAAAACTTATCATTACATACTTCCAGCCATGCAGAGTTCATGATTGAAAAATCCATACAGTATTTATGACCCGCTATCAATACCGCTAGAAGTATTTTGAAATGGATGTTCTTGGTGGTTTCATCGAATCTCTTGGATTTTGAAAAATACCGATCGACGTATGTAAGACATGCCAACATCACCGAACTTGGAGTTTGTGTGATTGAAAGTATCCGACGGGCGAGTTTTCGCAGTTCTTCGATTGTCTCCGGGGGACACTCGACATGTTGCGTTATGGTGAAAATAATCACATCAGCCAGAGCTTCTGTAGCTTCTTTTCGGCCGATAGCCGAGTCCAGCATCGATGCAAGATGCTTCGAACTTTGCTGGAAAGTTGCGTTCATTTGGGGTTACTCCACGACAATGCAAAAATGTTCGTTGAAACAAAGACGTTCTCCTTCCAGTCCCCACTAACTGGAAGACAAAAAAAAGAAAGAAAATAGAAAAAGGCACATGCAAATCTTATTATTTGATAGTAAGTTTGGAACGAAGACGTGATTGAAGGTTCAACTTCCGTGTTTGAAAGAACCCTCAGCATCAAAAACTCATCCCGTGTTCCGTTGACTATCGCGAAAGATCCCGAGAATGCAGCTTGTAATCGTGCTGCTCACACTCCGCATACTCACGCACACACGACTAGTCTTGATGGTGACCGCAACACCAAGAACGGTGATTATTCTGTGAGAGTGCGTACAGCCAACCACTCGGGACTGGTGCGGAACCTTGGCGAAGCATTCAGGCACCGGATGGACACAGATCAAAGCCGCTCCCGACGTTGACCGAGAAGCGTCGTCGCGAAACCTGGCATAAAATGACACGATTCGCTGCCGTCCTCCTCGCCCTCATCGCTTTTCTCGCGTCTGTCGCGCGCGCAGACCGCAGCAACTACGGCGACGTGCACCGCGAGGCCGCCGCGTTCAAGGAGCAGGCCCTGCGCATGCTACAGCGCGCGAAAGGCGATACTGGCGTGCACCAGGGGCACATCAAGGCCGCCGACGACATGGTGCTCTTCTTCCAAGTGCGTGCGCGCTGTTCTCTATGTGACGGCATAACACTGCGCTTATTCTCTTTCGCTGATCTGCGCATTCGTTCTTGTTCCTTGTGTCCAGCTCCACGACCTCAATAAAGACGGCCATCTGGATGGCCACGAGCTGCGTAAGTGGCCACTTTCTCTGCAGGCTGTCTGAGATGCATCGACCGTTCAACAGTCACGGTTTATGCCAACCAAGAAGTTGCGGTGGGAAGCGACGGACGGCCAACGACGGGAAGCGCGCCGCCGGCAAAACTAAGCGACCTTGTGCGTTTGGTGGACACGGCGCTGGATATGGATGACACCGACAACGACGGGATGATAAGCTGGTCAGAGTACTTTGCCAGCCAAGTATATCACGGACAGTTCTCTGAGAAATAAACGATGTCCGCCTCCGCACTCGCAGTGCCTGTCGCGTCCCTCGACTTCTCCGAGCTGTATCGCGCGTCCGCCCAGCTCGTGCTCGTGTCACCAGACAACACTCTGGTTTGCAAGTGTGCCCTTGTGTGTCCTAGGCCTCACTTCGATGTGCTCGTTCCCACCACCGGAAGCTCGCCACTGCCGTCGACCATCGCCTTGTCGTGCGCGACGCCGAAACTTTGCAGATTATTCAGCTGTTCACTTGCACAGCCGCAATCGATGTCATGGCATGGGCTGGTGATTCGCAGCTTATACTTGTGGCGTCAAAGCAAAAGAAAGCTATTCAGGCAAACTATTATTTCATGCGCGTATCAACACGATTTTTAAATTGCGAATGCAGGTTTGGAGCTTGGCTGATATTGAATGGAAATGCTGCATCGATGAGGGAGTAGCTGGTTTGGTTAACGTGATTTGGGCACCTGACGCCAGGCATTTGCTCGTTTTCTCTGACTTCCAGGTATTTCGGAGTACCAATTCCTGCTCCGTGAGGAAATGAAACACTTTCGAACACAGCTTCGCATCACAGTTTGGTCTCTGGTCACAAAAGATGCTTCGTACATTCAGTATCCAAAATATTCAAACAAAGGATTCTGCTTTCGAAAGGACGGACGATACTTCGCGCTGTCAGAACGAAAGGACTGCAAAGATACTGTCTCGATATACGATTGCGACGATTGGACTCTTTTGAAGGCACTTGCTTTGTAGTTCCATCAAAATTCTCATCCCCTTTCCAAATATGAAGCACTTTCCCGTGGACACTTCCGACTTAGAAGATATTTCTTGGTCGCCAGACGGTCGGTATATTGCTGTCTGGGATTCGCTACTGGAGGTAGTAGATCGTTGTTCGACGAATTTTTAATTTCTTGCAGTATAAACTTCTGGTTTATTCGCCCGATGGACGCCTAATAACTTCTTATTCTGCATACGAGTCTGGTTTGGGAATCAAATCGGTGGCGTGGTCTCCCTCAGGGCAGTTTATTGCCGTTGGCAGTTTCGATGAGAAAGTAGTTCTATTTTCTGACTTCAATATTGTTAAAAAGTCGTCAGGTTCGCCTAATCAACAACGCAACTTGGAAACCTATGATGGAGTTTTCTCATCCCGGATACCTGCCGTTTCCAGATATCGTAAGACTTTTCAAATACGGTAAAATTGTTGCAACATTCAGCCCAGGATGTGTTTAAAGAATCCAATGGAAAAGAGCCCTCCGGAAAATCAGGGCTTTTACGCGCCCATCCTATGGGGGATGCCCGTCCTCAGACCCACTGTAAGAGCATTTATTTCTATTCATGCGAAAATTGAGTGTTGCCAGATATTCTCGGCCGACCGCCTATCAACGTTCCTACGGTGCGAGTCGAAGTCGACAAAACTAGTCCGCCAAAACGCGGAGTGGGAATTTGTGAGTTCAGTTGCGATGGAAGATACATCGCAACAAGAAATGGTGTGGTACGCAGTTCCACGAAACATAACGCTGACAAAATTTGAAGATAATATGCCAACTTCTCTTTGGGTCTGGGATTTGCTGACATTGTCTCAGCTTGCTTTGATTGTACAAACTATGCCAATTAAGGAAATATGTTGGAATCCCCTGAAACCAGGACTTTGCGCGATTTCGTGCGTGAATGGCCACATCTACCTCTGGACGTGTGGCTCAGGATCTGATGGGGAAACTGAACAAGGGTGTTCAGCAATTGAAATTCCAGCTATAAACTTTCAAACTGTAAGCATCAAATGGACGCCTGACGGGCGCAGTATTGTGCTAATGGACAAAGACAAGTTCTGTTTGTCGTTTTTGGTTGAGGGCTGACTGTTGAAGTTCAACCCCACACTATTGAATCCGTCAACTGTTTTCTTTTGGCCACCTTCACTGAAGCCCTTAAAAAATCATCCACCTTTCAACAAAGCCCAAACAGGCTGCGAATAAAAAAGCAGTCACAGTCTAAAAAAGCGAGTCATTAGGGCAACAACCATTTTCACGTTTTGATTTTAAGCGAAATGAATTTGCTGTTCCTGAATTCATTAGGACCAAGCAACGCTGTTGCGAATCGTTTGGGTGCTTTGGAAAGGAAAAATCGAAACTTGATAAGGTTTTTGGAAACTCTTTGGTAACAAAACTTGATACACGAAGTAATCTTTGCGTCCACCACAAATGTGTCGAGGTATTGCGTCAGCATACCGCACTCGGTGACAGGAAGAGCGCGCCCGGAGAGCAGGTGAAGTTGGTAAAGAAGCTGGAGAGGGGCTGGGTTTATTGGACGCGTCAAATACAGAAATCCGTTCGATCTTCGAGTTTAACTTAAACTGTTCAAAAATATCTCGGTAAGACAATTTCAGTCACAGCCGTTGCGGTCAAATTTCAAACGGTAAAATTTTTTTTTCAGCAGTGCCAGTGAATACGGCCACAATCGAACAGAGATGGTTAGCTTTCCCGTTGGGGCAAAGAAAGGGTCGCGACGTGCTCAGAATTTGATACCAAGGTTTTCAACTTTTCGGAAATTGCTGCGACATCCTTTTCTAACTTGATCCGGCATTCACGCTCATATTGAACGGTTCTCGTCAATTCATACTGTTCTGTCCTGAACTTGGACAATGATTCAATCAGTTCTTTCATTGCCATCATAATAGCAATTGTGTCGGGAGCAGCTTGATTATCACTAACGTTCCCGCCGCTAAGATTTCTATCCAGACGAGCATTTGGGCTATTTTCTTGTTGCAGACTTCTGCTTGACATACATTCTGGTTTTGGGGCTTTTGGCCGAGGGATGGACGCTAGTGAATTACTGATTTTAGCCAGAAAGCTCTTAAGATTCGAAGATCTAGTAGGCGAATTTGTAACGCTGGTTTTAAGAAGCTCTCGACGCGAAAGACTCGCATGCACGTCATTGTTTTTAGATGGCGGGGGGCTTGAAAACCGGTTGTTGGTCATGCTCCCGCTGTTGCCTGAATTACCGAGCGAGTTAATGCTGAAGAAAGACGAAGCTCGGCTAGCAGCAGGAGGTGTTGCAGCGGCACTTCGCGGCTTTTGGTGAGCCGATAGCAAGGATGATGCGCGGGAAAGGTATGCGTCCCCTCCCCCGATCATCCACAATTCGTTTTCTTTGCTTGGACGGCGGGACTGTGTGCGACTGTTGCTGGTAGTTACAGGTGGTGAAAATTGCTTGAATAGCTTTGCTGCCGATTCATTGTCGCGATTATCACATTCGATAGAAGGGCCGCAATAAATACCAGACACAAAATGGCTTGACTCTGGTTCAATAACTTGCATAGCTAGACTGGAGCGAATAGATTCACTCACTGGGCGTCGTCTTGCAGTACCGGACGATTGCGCACGTTTCAGCGCAAAAACTCTCGGGGGGTTTTGAAGTTTTACAGAAGGAGTGGCAGTACAGACATAAGTAGCTTCTTTCCGGTCGGGTTTCGCCGATTTGGGAGTTTCAAGTAAGGGGTATAATTGTGTCGGAGAGGGACAAGCTTCACCGTCTGTAGTCGGCACGGGCGGAATCGAGAAACCTTCAGTACAAAGGACGGGTGTAGACAAACTGTTTCTCCGAATTGACGCAACCTTTCTGTTCGAAACGCGCGTGGTTCTTACACCAGCTATTGGTACTTCCCGGGAGCTTTGTAGAGAATTTGACAGGTCCATTGTTTGAACGAGCAAATTTATGTTTTCAACAGAAAGAAAGTTTTCAGCTGTCCACAACATCCTTTCCAAATCCAAGCTCGATGAAATCATAAAGAATTACAGCGAGCGTCAACGACGTAATCATACAAAAGCAAATTATAGCAATGAACTTTGCGCTGACGTACTTTGTAATAGAATCTGGAACAGCTTTGAATGACGGAATTCCGTTGTACTCATCATCATCGTACAAGGCATTGTTCATGTTTCCTTCGGAGCTACCCATGTAACTAATGCCATCGATGCGCAGACTTTGGTCAGAAAATTCCGGCCTTGCAAAATCCACGCTCTCCGATGATTCTCCGTAAGGAGCAACCTTTTTGGATGTCATGCTGCGTCGATTTAATCCCAGCCCGCTGCCAATATTCATTGAAGCTTTTGAAACGGAATGGGAATCCCCTGCCATTGTGCTGGCGTGGCTGGTACGGCGTGTTACGAAGCTGGGGCGAGCGCCGGTATCTCCGGGACTGCTAGCACCGCCTGACACAGAAAGCGCCATCCTAGATCCGCCAGCGAGGTACTGACTACCCAAACCGATCCCAAGTCGATCCTTAGAACCTCTGTGATTCACATGAAGCCGTTTCGTCCGCGCGTCATTGCTGGCTTGGTCGGCCCCGAAGCCGAGAAGCTTAGCAGCTTGTTTTCCCAGGGACGACCTTGAATCTGCAGTCGCTATTACTGGAATATTTTTGCGCGCTAGATCGATTTTCAGTTGCTGATTGTTCTTTTCAGGTTCGACGATTGCGAATTGGGCAAATGGATCGTAAGTTCGAGGTGGTAAACGCGAAAGATCTGCGTGAGGCAAGTGGTACACCTAAAAAGTGGAACGGATTCAATTTGAGAAAACGACATAGAAAAAGTTACATAATCGAATCCGTCGTCGTCAGTAGATTTTTTCTTGATCGCACCATCCAAATCGAGATTTTCGAGCTCATCAATAACCGATTGAGCCATCACTGACAACTTCCATTTAGATTGGTTTTGTGTTTTGTCCAATTCCCACCAGTGTTTCGCTTGTCCAAAAATATATAGATCAAAAAGGGTGCCATGAAATTGCACATGGATTGAAAAAATAAACTTGACCAATTTGTGAAAATAATCAAGTATGGCCCGGTTTGAAAAGGAATGCAAATGAGGAACGGCAAAACGGAACCAAAAAAGGTTGCGGTGTCTGGACTAGCTTAGCGAAATCTGAAATGAAAAGAAAGCTACCCTTTGAGCATAGTCTCGACATGATAAGATTTAGTCGAATAATGATGAACGCGACAGGAATGGAAGTAATCAGAACCCTTTGGCTCTTTTAGAACGGAACGGAAAAGTATATCCTTCTTACATGATGGGAAAGCTCAGAGTAATAAAATTGGCAAGGTTTGCCATCGTGCTGGTGCCATTTGCAGCAAAGTATGCAGACTGAACAGACATTAAGTTCGAACCGGTGGGAAGTGAAAATGCCATTGCTCCTAGCGAAAGCGCGTGAAGCTTTGTTTTGCCCTATAAAGCAAACGTACCGCAGATCCCAGTAATAATATAAACTGCGCACGCGAATATAACACTGGTCCATATGCATTTTTGGATTGAAACTTTCTTATGCTGAGAATGGATAAGCTCTAGCATCGAAACAAATACACCAACTTTTGTGTTCACCCAAGAGGGAACAGTGTTTGCGAAAGTGAAATTAAACATCACTTGTCCTATCACCGATGTAGGAGCTGCTGAAAATTGACTTCCAACTAATGGCATCATGTCGGCGTTAATCCCAGCAACAAACATCATGATCATCCAGCAGAACGTGACAAATGCGACGTATGCCAATGAAACTGAAATTAAAAGTCAGAAACGAAGTTTGAGATTCTTATACTTACTCCACTGCACGATCATGTTGTCATCCAAGTTTAATTGCATCAATGGAAGGATGAAACATGCAAATACAATCCCTCCGGCGGTAATAAGCATGAAATTCGAACCAAAAGGCGAGTCTGTCAAAGATGCAGTCGTCATGTCTACGCAGAAAATATCTTGCGTTGGGTACATCCGAAATCCACAAGTTTGGCCGAAGACGGACAAGACAAAAGAGTCAAAGTTCTTAAAACCACATTCAGTTTCAATCAGTGACATCAAAGGCCGCACCTGCACTGCGCTAATAATCGAGCTTATGTTGAAAGATTGAAGCGAGCCGTATCTGAGAACAAATTTATTCGATTCATTGACGCTATTTCGTCTTACAGCAGAATATGCATCAGATAATACCATCTTTTCCCATAAAAATGGTGAACCAAGACCGTGAATTCGACGTTTCGCTAGATAATATGGCTCGTCTAGTAGTTAAATGTTTTGACTTTCTCACCTCGAAAAAACGATTTCCCGGAAAATATGTCATGCTCTCAATTAGAAACAAGCAAGACATGCCAGAAAGGAAGCCAACAACAACAAATGTAACAACTGGGCTGTTTCCGTTCTGTTTCATTGAATCGTGCGAAATATTCTGTTCAGCTTACAATAGCCATCCAGCGTTTTGGAATAATGTGGGAATTAACGGGACCGCTGCGAAAGTATTAATTCGTGCTTATGAACTGACGTATTTGCCTGGTCCGGTAACGCTAGAAACCAGGAAGCTCAATCCCCCTTGGAACCCTCTGCAGCCGTATGATCTTAAGTCGCAAACCCAGAATCGTGCCTTACATGTTCTTTTTGTAGTCCTCGATTTGGGGCATTTTATTTTCACAAAAATTGTCAGATTTATTACTCCACATCAAATGTATGAAAAACAGGTGAAATTTCAATTTTCCACTTTCACTTTGATTTGCAATTTTTCCTTTCTGCTGCTATTTGTGCTGCTGCTGGAAGTTTCTTTGGTCACGCTAGATTCTGAGCTCGATGATTTTCTGTTCGAACTCGATCCTTCGTCCGAAGTTTTTGAATTCTGATCGTCTTCGTCGGCATCAATCGCTGATCTACCATCTTCGGAATGCTGGTGGTCAGAACCCTGTACTGCTTCAATAGAACAAAAAGTTGGTCTTCCTTCGATGTTCTCAATTATTTCCGATGATTTCCTTATAGAGTGAAAAAATACGGCAATGAGATAAGACCCACAGCCAGAAACAAGCATTGCAGATCCAGTGATGTCGAGTGGTGTACCAATATGGTCATTCAATGTTCCATCATTCACGAAGGAAATTCCAGCCAGAACTAGGGTCAAACTAGAGCCGAAAACATTGAGACCTCTAAGTATCGGGTGAAATATTCTCCCAGGATTCATTTTTTCTAGGACGAGGCAAACAAGTGTGAAGCATCCTGAAAGAGATAATTGCAAATAAGCTGGGGCCCCGCCTCCTTTCCTGACCCCGACGCTGATCAGACTGAACAACCAGCCAACACTGGCTACTCCTATAAGTATGATATGCAAAACTGCGATGCCTTCATTTTTCGAAACTGGTGGATACGGTTTATAGAGAAGAAGTGTGATACTTCCTGCGGTGGCTAACAGAACCGTGGCCATCATAGCTATTGCGGCGTTGGCTAAATTTGGAGCAATTTCGGACATGCTGATGCAATAGACTGCTGCTCCAGCATTGACCATGCAGATGACGTATGAAATGATTCCAAGAACCCCCGCTGAGTTCCACCGGAAAAACACATGCAGCCACATCCCAATAAATGTTTGCACAACGCTTACGACAAAGGCATACTGAACTTGCACTGGAGCTAAAATCGATGACGATTCAAGTGAACCCAGGATAAAAATATAACCTAAGGATGAAAGACCGCCAAGTATGAAAATAACGCGGAATATCATCAGCATCTTGTGATTCATTGACGAATTGTAGACCCACGATAATCCATCATCACTCAGATCGGCTTTTACAAGGTTTGGCTTATCTTGTTCTGAAATTTGAACACCGGTGAAACAAGAAACTCTGTGTAAACTGAAAACTATTTGCGACAAAGCCGACAGAATGACACCAAACAACATTGCGATCTCACACGATGAGCTTTCTGATTTGGACTCATTTGCAATACTAATGGATACTCGGTTGATTATTGCTCCAACTGCAATCATTTGGACCGCCACAATCAAAAACAGAATTTGCCGGAATTTCATCGTGTTAGCAACATTCAGAAACCAGAAAAGGAACAATATCGCTGGCTGAGAACCCAAGTAGAGCAGACTGGCAATAAGAAATGAAACATAATCTAGACCGCTTTTTGCCGTTCTAATCGAAAATGAAGCGAAAAATATCGCCCACCCAATTGTTCCCAAGCAATGGACCATTTTTGGAATTGTTCGTAGGTCCCTTGTTTGATTTTCATCAGAGATTATTCCGCTTGAGCATACCAAAACGAATATTGCTACCCCGGCAATACTGAAGGTAAGTCCACCAGCAAAAACAGCTGCCTCGTAAGAAAATGCACCATATGACAATCCCCAGAATATGGCATGCCCACTCAAGAGTATTGAAATCAGGAGAAGGGTCAGGAAAATCCGTAGAGTTGCTTGCTTTCCTGAGTACATCCACCAGAAGCAGCTCAGTGTTGCCAAAAAACCAAACGCAAGGAAGATTTCAATCCCAAGATATTCAGGCACTGCAAAGATGCTAGGACGCTTCCCACCAGTCGACACTGCTGCGATTGAAACTGAAACAGACATGCCAAACAACAGATACTTCACAGAGTTTTGCATGAACGGCCATGTAAGAAGAAGATCATGGATACAAGAAGGCAGATGTGTAACATAGGAGTCTCTTGATTTTCTTGACCCAGCGGTAGACTCTTCATCATCTTCAGATCTTTCTGATTCGCTGTCAACTACATTCGAAACTTCGTCTTCGATGTTCTTGTAAACGTCAGCACTTATGTACATCGCGATTGCTCGCAATTCTGCAAAAATTACAAAGAGAATTGAGCCAATCATGGCGACAACTGGGCCAGAAATTTTCCATCCACAGATACCCACAATCAGACAGTCCTGAACTGTGGATGCCGAATTGGAAATCATTGCACCAGCCTCAATCATAGAAATTTGAATCGTGAACATCGGAAAAGCAGATAAAATTGAGGGTGGGCTAAACGAATTCGTGCTGTCATCCACTACTAAAACTGCAATAGCAAGCCCACAGAAAATCGATGTCAGAATAGAAACAATTTCAGACAGAGCCTCTTCTGTCTCAATGCTCTTCCAAATAGCAGATCCAGATATTATCAGAACCCAAGATAATCCAAAACAACTGTAGCCCACACTTGGACTGCATATGCCCCGAAATTGGTGGTGGAACTTGCAAGAAAGTGTCAAAAATAAACATGCAGTCAAAACATAAAATGTTGCAAGCGCGAAAATGATAACTGGTGACGTAATATAAGTCTGAGTGCCAAAATTTGACGTGAAAGAATTGGATGCCACGTGCAAAATTCCGCCCAGACCAACCAAACATAGGTCATAAACTATTTGAGATATGCACGATATTATTCTCGAGTCTCGGATCACCGATAAAGTAAGTCCAGCCAGTGCTGTCGGTGCAGACGTTGTGAAAATCACCCCAGAAACAACTCCGTCCAAAGTATACCCGTTAGATGCACCAAATCCACCTGTAAATAAGATCCACGCTCCCATAGAGAGTAGCCAGGCAATATTCCAAACGTAGTAGTTTTTTGAATTTGTAATATGAATAAAAAGAAACGGACTTGGAGGGAGTGCGATTATTTCGTTCACAATTCCGTCGACTTTTGCTTTTTTGGAACGCCTTGACAAAGTTTTCTTTGCTAACTCCTTTGTTTGATAGCTAAGAATGAGTTGCTGATGTTTACTTCGTTCGTTTTCAAAGCTCCAAAACCGAATGGCCAGAGAGCAAGATAAGCTCAAAGCAATAATTATCCCTCCCGAAAACATGGCGATTTGTTGGCTAGGGCAAATTTGTGGTTGCATGAAACATGTCCATGCAGTGTCACCAATTAGACCACCAACAAAAGCTACTGAAATCACGGTTACAGCTGTTGTAAGGGCTCTCATATACGATGAATTAAAATAAGATGAGATAATGATCAGTAATGAAGTAAGTGATGAAGCAACAATGCTCCCGATGGGGCCCATGCCGTGGAAGGCAGTGTGGCCCTGATAAGTCCCAATATCAACACCATAACGTCCTAATCCGACAGCAGCGGTAATCCATCCAAAAAAAGAGATAAGAGCAAGAGCGACCAGAGTATTTTCAAGTTCAACCGAAATTCTGGAAAACTTGATTGAAGTCAAACTGAAAGAGACTGTTTTCCCTGCAACAAATAGACATGATCCTGTTAGCGCCGTCTTTAAGGATGACGAAGGTGAGGCATAAAGTGCGATTGAATGAATAATATAGCCAGCTGGACTTGTTTGTTATTTATGTTTTTCCACATTTTACTGACCTCCGAGAATAGCCAAAGTGTTAATAACCGCAAAAAGCACCACAGTAGCTTTGATTGCTGTCCCTTTCATGAGAATCATCGATAATACACATGAGCCAATCCCAGTTATTCCAAAAATATACATGAAAAAGCCCAGGATTGGAGTTTGAATATCTTCGGACAGCCCTATTCCCAAAGCGTACAAGAACCAACCGGTAATCGCGATATATTCTGCAATTTCTGCAAAGTAAATTGGAAAATCTTTCGATGCATTAACTTCGGAGTCTGGTTTCAAAGTGTTATCAACTTCCCGTTGATAATCTGGCAACTCTGCAATATTAAATTGCTGATCCCGCCAGTGTGCTTCAAGCACTTTTCGCTTCATCTCAAGTTCCTTTTGTTCCTTTTTTTTGGAGGCGACATATGCATTCACAAAGGCAATGATGCCAACCACAAGTGCTATCGCAGTAGGCACCCCACATGCAATGCCCCATTTGACTGCAAATGAAATATCAATGGAATAATAAATCTGAGTTGTCGACTCGCTCGGATTAAATGTAGTTTGACTGTCAATCCCTGACGAGGATGGGGATGATCCCAAAAATGGCAAATTTTGAATTCCTTCGAACGTCCCAAAAGTCACAATGTCGGAAATCCCAGATATTACTAACGCGACAGATATTGCGAAAGACTCAAAATTTTTGGAACTTGCTGGACGAGAAATTGATTTTCTTCCTCTACTGCGAGCAGAAACCGGAAGCCAAGGGTTGAAGAGCATCGTTTCTGTCGGGAATATTTCTGCAAATAGTGAGCCCATTGCGCTATTTGTGAGATCCAAATTCGATAAATGACCAATGGGATTGGATAAGGCAATTGCATTTGGGGGTATTCCGAAATCATCCAGGCTTTGAGCTGCCTTCACACTGGTTGCAACAAATACGAGTGAAATAGGAATTGTATTGTTGCATAGAGGCTGTTCATGTTCAGTGCTGCTTGTTTAAAGTCGATACCTTAGCTAGATCGACAATTTGTTGAAGAGAATCATCAACTTCAACATACAAGGTTCCACTGGTTTGAAGAATTTTGAAAGCTCCGGTCATATCAATAGTGGTACTGTTTTGCTTGTCGCAAAACAAGGGGTTATTGCAAGTAAGTCATTAGAACGCTTACGGATGTGTCCAAGTAGAATCCTTGAAAGTTTTCTGATTTGATTATACTTTGAGTGTATGGGTCTGACAAGTCTAGTTGCGCCAATAAAACGCCCCTTGGTTCAGTACTTTTGCTTCCTGACCCTGATAATGCGAATAACGGCAAAAACAGTGCTGCCGAAAAAATAACTAAACTAACAACAGCTACACCCCAAAACTGAATTTGACCAAGAAAATATCCTCCCTTATTTCCAACATTTGAAGATATTTGAAGTAGATGCAACACCGAGAATAAGCATATACAAACAGACACTGGGATGAGGGCACCGCAAAACATGCATAAGAGATACATATGAAAAATCATTCCTAATATCATCCACTTAATAAATTTTCTGACAGTTGAAGTTGTCTTAGAGCTTTCTTTTACGTTCGCGATTGTTGATTCTTCCACAAACACGATCTTTTTACTTCCAATCTGAGCCTTTGGTTTCTTGAATGGAGAAAACGATTGCAAAAAATGCTCTAATCGGTTGCTTCTTAGGCATTTCCCCGTTGAAGACGACGAAATGAGAAATGACAGAATCAGCTGTGCCGAAGCTATAACAAATCCTAATGATGTGGAGTAAGCAGCAGATATTCCTGCTACAGCTATAAAGACCGAGAACGGTAAAGCATATTTAAGCTCCATAAAAGGACGGTAATTTTCTTCTTTGACATCGTCATTAAATATGCTGAATCCCACCTGTTGTTTTTTGAGGTCGACTAAACACAAAAAATCCTTCCCTGAAACATGATCAAAAACGAAAATACAAGCACGCCAGACGTGATAAATGCCGGAACTAAACCGCGTCCCGCAAAAGCGTCGAACCAAATTGGAGCGTACATTATGCATGCTGTACCAAAAGCTCCGATTGCAACCAGAAATTTTCTGCCAGATGCTTCCGCGTCTGTTTTCTTGGCAAAGTCATCATATCCATTCAAAGTTGCATCTGAATGTTGTTTGTCCGCGTTGGTTAAACTTCCGACCGTCCTTTTTTCGAATGAAGCTGGCAAAGCGCTAATTCGCTTCTTCTGCTGTTGTCCAGAAAAAGGAAACACCATTTTAGGGCTATTAGAATGAGGCTGATGGGATTCTGAGCTTCTGTTTATCGACCATTTCATAGCTAGTTCATGAAATGCGTTTTCCGCACCAACCGACGAGTTATTGTCGAGAATTGTTTTTTTTCCTTCGTGATAAAAGTTCACTTTGTCATTTGATGTATATGATTTGGGGGGGTTTTTTGTAGCAATAGTAGGAGGAATGATCAATGAATCATCTGTTTCACTTTCGCTAGATGTTATTAAGCTGATGAAAATTATCAGAAGTCCGAAAAACGAAAAGTAGCTCCATGGGATAAACGGTAAAATCATTAAGGTTTTGGCCGATTTAACGAAAATTTGTGGACAAAATATGCCAAACGAATGTAGTATCCTGAGACTACCAGTAATAATGGACAACGTGCTCAACCCTGTGCACGCACGCCGAATCTGCAAGCCAGGAAATTAATTTGATATTAATATATGCTTATAAAGCATTCACCAGCCGTTCTTCTTTGCGCTCCCCATTCTGCTCTTGCCATGTTTTTATCAACGAAGCGCCAGCCAAAAGCATTCTCAGGAGCCAAATGACAATGGACGAATATTTGAGAGCATTTGCCAATGATATGGATGATGAAAAGTTATTTCCTACATGGGAGCATACGATCGCGAAATATACGAATGACGGAACGCAAAAGAATATTGCAAATAATGATCGGGAAGTTATTTGAATATCGGCTGCTGCAATATTCCAAATCCTGAACGGTGTTTATAGAACAAAAAATAAAATTGGATGTACCTGGTGTCGAAGAAAGATAGATTGATCTGAATCGCAAACGAGAAAATTTCGCATAGACCGGAAAAAATTGGCCACACTTGTCGCAGGTTCGCCATGTTGCAAATAAATCCAGTGAGAAATGCTGGAATTCTTGTAAGTAATCGAATCAATAAACTGCTGCCAACATGAGAATAACAGAATCAAGATCAGATTGAACACAAAATGTGAAAACTGAAATTGATTCATGGATCGTACATCAATTGAACCAGTGAGGTAATGAAATGAGTAGAGGGACTTTCCCATGGAAATGAATGTAGCAGCTAAACCCCAAACTGACATCAGCGCGTGCGCGTTCGTGTATCCAATTTGTGAAATATACAAGAACCAAGAGTTCACATTTTCAAGCGCGTTCGATCGGTCTGCAAATAGAGCCTGTCCAACAGGACAACCGATTTGTTGAACGGTCTGTATGTTAGAATTATTTGCGAGTGCGCAGAACAGGGACAGCATGTGATTTAATTTTGTCGATATCTTCTGAATTGTATTTGTCGCCCCGTTAATACTTGCTTCCACCAGCAGTCAAAGCAAAATTCAAAAATTTTGGAGACGATGCAAGTACTACTGTGAATGCAGTGAAAAAGAAGAAAGACGCTTCTTCTTCCGCCGGATGATCGAGAATTCCCAAATAAAGCCATCCAGGAAGAAGCCACCATCGGTGACTATCACATGAAAGAATTATGTTTTCCTCCAGCTCGAAGGTAATTGCCTCTGCCTAGGACCATACTGTCTGATCCTAGATCCTCTTGTAAGAACTATGTGCTGTAACATGCTTCCATCGCCGGGTCTGACACGTCACCGCCATGTTGCCGTTTTGATTATCGGGGCTGAGGTGAGCTGCAAAGCGTCAGTCTCACATGAAACATCGAAATATGTAAGCTTTATTTCACACAGTGAATTTGCTAGTACGGTTCGAAATGACTGAATGAAGTTTTGTATCTTGTTGTTTTGGAATTAGATGACGCTACTTGCTGATGCACGATTGTCCTGCGAACTTTGTTCACGAAGTTGGTGGGCCAACCGGAATCCCGCTGTCCTTCGCATTGATATTACTTATTCCTGACTCTGACAAAATCCAACAAATTCGCGCCGAAATTCAAGGCTTGAGTCTATGGTCTGTTACGACATTAACTTAGTATTGAAACTAACCTGAGCTTCATTGATTTCATCTTAATTCTGTTCAAAATTCGAAACGAAGCCTAAATGTTCAACCAAGCCTGGATGCAGTCTGTTCCAGCAAAGCCTCTAGAGATCCGACGCGGCGGTTGAGCACAGGCCGAAACGGTGACTCTCCGTGTAACTCGGCTCACAAGTGACATGAGCTTCGCCGTTGCACACAATTTTCATTTAATTTTCGGTGTCGATAAGATTTCAGGGTCCGGATAAAGTCGCAAAAAGGAAGAGAAAATATTGGCCAAGCCCTCTCAAAAATGCCCCCAACACAATCGAGCGCCCTCAGTTGCTTTTGTTTTTGAGCACTTCGATTGCAACAATTATGGCAACAATAATCACCACCACAAGCAGAATCCAGAAAATTATCCATTTGGTCCTTCTGGCTTTAATAGCACTCTTGTTCGCTTCGCTCAACTGCGTAACACCTCCTTCCACGTTGGTTATTGTGTTGTCTATGGCAGTTTCGGTTTCATCAATCATTGGTTGTTGATTCTGAAAATAAACGTCAGACAAACCCAAACACAATATAACTAACGTTTATAAGGGTGTTCATTTCCAACATGATCTCTTGTAGTTGGGTCATGCTCTCCAGTACCTTGTTAAGCTCCCGCTGGCGATCTTGAACAGCGCCCAAAATCCTCTGCCCATCTGCGATTCTCGAAGACAGCATAACTTCATTGAAAATGTCAGTTCTGCCGGAGTCGATCGCTGTCCGCGGTCAGTACATAATTTTAAGTATGACAAAAACCTTGTTGGATCTCCTCTTCGCTTGCATTCGGCCTTGCAATCTTGTACTGTCTGGCAATTTGGTCTCGTTTCGATAATTTGATTTCATTTTGAACTTGCAAGAATGACTTGGTGACTGCCTGAAGCTTTTGCAGAACAAAATTGTACTGGCCCATCCGCAGCTTTTTGTCTCCTTTTCGCGATTTGTGCAACATCTTCACTCCATCACGAGCAAATCCAAGCAAGCGAGACGTGTCTTTTGTTAAGTCTTCGAGTTGATCCTTCAGCTCTGCATCCGGACTTATTGTCAACCTACAATCGCATATGTAGAAAAAGTCGAACTCAACTGGCCGCATTGGTTTGATTGACTTCCTGCAACACTCGGATGTTGAGTTGTTTGATCTGTTCGATTCTTGCTTCCATCTGCGAAATATACGAGGTAAGCAGGTCTCTCTGACGGTAGAAGGTGTCCAAATCTGGGGCCGGAGCCAGCAACAAAGGGTCTTGTGCGGTAATCATCTGTTGGGGCGGATAGGAGACATTGCTGACGGCTGGAGAGTAGCGAGGCTGGCTTTGGACTTCTGCCTCCCATTGGCTGCTGCTAGTGCCAGTGAAAGCCGGAGTGTTTGTGTTGGAGTTGGCCTGTCATAACTAATTTAGGCAATGACTATTGACAGGGAAGCTTCGGGCTGGCCACCCGCACCTTGAACGCAGCGGTCCTGTCTCTAGCGGCCACTGGAATGCACCGGATGTGGGCGTGGGAGATGCACGCAAACAGGTCAGCTCGCGGAGACACACTCGCTTGCACTCACTTCAATCTGTTTGTTGACAAAAATAGCTCCATCCCAAACCTCAGTTCTGCTTGTTCTTCACGACCTCCACCGCTATCACAATCGCCACAATCACCACCACAATTCCCACGATCGCAAATATGTACCACTGTGTTTTTCTGGCGCCGAGCGCGTACCGATTCGCCTCCCCAACATATTCGTTTCCTAGTTCAAGATCGCGGCTAGCGCTGTCAATCTTCTCCTCACTCTCGTCGATCATCTCGCCTTGTTTCTGTCATTGCAAACCAGCTCAAAAATTTGCAATCGAAAAGAAAAAGAAGTGCAACAAATGCCTACATTCACAAGATCACTCAGCTGCGTCATCAAGTCAACGAGTTGGCTCATTGATGCGGATAACTTAAGAATATCAGCTTGGCGACTTTGTGCCGCACTGAGTATATTTTGCTTTGCCAAAACGTCCCCCGAAATAGCAACGTTTTCGAAAACACTCGCCTTGCCCGAATTCAGAGCTTATGTAAGAAGCGTATTAACCCATAATATATAATGATCACCAAACCGTTTTCAATTTCACTATCGGTGGCATCCGGGCGCGCAATTCTATATTGCCGGCTGAATTGTCTCTTGCTGGACTCTTTGACCTCATTTCCAACTTGTACATGCTCCCTGACAGCGTCTTGCAGGCTTGCAAAGCATCTGTTGTAAATTTGCTTGCGGAGGTTTTTGTCGCCCTTTCTCGATTTGTGCAACATGACAAGCCCATCACGCGCAATTCGGACGTGCGCGTCAATTTCGACCAGCGACTTGTCCATCTCTATCTGTTGCCCTGTGTGTGGGAGCTTTCAAGTTGAATGAGAGTTGAGCAGGTTGTTAAATACCCTTGGCTTTGTCACTATTGACTTCGAGCTGGAGAGCGTTATTGAGTTCTCGCACTCTGGCAGAGATTTGCCGAGCCGCTGCAATATGGGCAGTTATAGCGTCTGCCTGCAAGTTAAACTTGATCATAGTTGTCGCAGGGGTTCGGAGGACTTCGTCATTTTGGGGTGGCGACGAGATCGACTCAGACGAAGACGCAAGCGGTGTGTAAGGATACTGCGGAGCTACTTGGGAGCTTGAAAATGCCGCAGTACGATTCGACGCCACTGCGACGGAGTTCGAGTGTGAATGAAGGGATGGGTGACGAAGGTTCGACTCAACTTTGTGTCTTTTATGTTTTCCCTCGAACAAAAATGCATTTTCACACAGATGGCACCATGCGTGCGTAAGAAACAGCAACCTCAATTCTCTGGGCCTTACTTGAGCCTGCTCCATCGCGAATTCATGCGCACAATTCCAGCTCGATTTAGTGGAAACCCCAAAACGCTTTTTGTAGCCCGCCATTTGCACAAGTAGTTTTGTAAGCGCATATAATACCGCTTTTCAATTCAATATTTTCTTTTACAATAGTTAAATGAAGAGTGTCACAGCGTAAACAAGTTTTCGAATAAAATTCTTGAAATTTCTTTCCTTTGGAATTATTTACGAAGATGCACGGAATGATCATTTGCATAGTACAAGAATACAAGGTCAACTCCACACAAACTTAAATTGGATATTTTGAAGAAGGACTCATAACCTTCGCCGCAAGTTCGAGATAGGTACAATGGGGGACGGTTAATAACCAAAACACCAAAGGAGTCCTTGCACGTCTTCCATAGCCGTTTGTGATTCTACTTCATCTTGTTGACTGTTACTGTTTGTCGGTGAGTAATCCTGGAGTCTTTGCGACAGACAGCGCATCTGCATTCATTACAGGACCTTCGAACCTGAATTGAGAATGTGCGGCATGCTGCTTCTGCGGAGACGGGAAGAGACTGAGTCCGTTGGTCCCGACATACTGTTTCTCTGGGACATACTGGCAGGTCATATTCATGCGCTTTACAGCAAAGGCCGTTTTACATTTGCTTCATATTTCGCCAACTTCATTCTGTTTACGAGTCGCAAACTTACGGGAATGCAATCACTGACGCAGCTCCGTAAGGAATTGGATAGAAAATTCGTCGTGCCTTTGTAGCTCCAGCGGACGAGGTACCAGAGGAACAGTTCCTGGACACAAGCGGGCGATCTCTGAGTTTGGTCGACGATGACTGCAGACAGAGATCGATTGTATATACGACAAAATACCCCAAAAGTTTTCGAAGCTTCGACGAAACCGCCGCGGCATATGACGGACGCACAATGAGATGCGATGAGGATTAGGAAGCAAATGCAACTTCCTCTGCACGTTGAGGGGCGGTACTGCGGCACTACAAAACGCGACGACATGGTTTTCAAAATCACTCAAACAGAAAATCAAAACTCCAGCTCAGAAATAGTCAAAAGAGTCGTCGCCCGAGTCGAGATACTCTTCGTAATACTCGCCGTCATATATACCGTCGTATTCATCGCCGCCTTCGTAAACCTGATTATCATCTCCCCAGGCATAATCCTCGAAATAATAATCTTCATCACTCTCATAGTGGATATCTTCATTGTACTCCTCGTAGAATTCAGATATATCCTCAGCATGTCGTAAGGGAGTTGGAGTAATTGCAAGGTGGCGGAGCAGCATTTCTATTTGTCCATCGGCGACAAAAAGCCCGTGGTTTGACGAATTGATTCGAGCCGTCAGTGAGCGCCTTTGTGGCTTTTTAACATTAACTACTCTTCTTCCGTGCTGGTCAAAATGCCCGTACATACATTCGTCACCTGGTTTGCAAAAGTCAATTACATCGACACAGACATCGGCCATCATCACCAAAAGGACATCTCTTCTTACTCATGTCATGTACTGACCCGCGTTTGAAGTATCTACAAGGTATCAGCGCCAAAGATGCGCGATAACTTTCGATAATTTCTGATTTTTGTTTTGGACTGGTGGGAAAGACATTGGAAGGTACGATGAATGGCGAAACGGCACGACAAGTGGGGCAGGCTTTGACAACAGGAGACTGAGCCAAATCGATCCCCTTCGTCGATCGCATTCTCCATTGTTTGCAACAGGGAAAGCAGATCACATGGTCACAGTTGAGATGGAGCCCAAACACTTTTGGTGCAGAATAACAGACGCCACATTCGTACTCTTCAGTAGCATTCTGAGAGTTCACAGCTTCCCTCGTTGCTGTGGAGACTGCGGCGTCATGGAAAAACGTGCACTTCTGTCCGCGGTTGCACTTTCCCTTGTTTCGGATGAGATCCTAACATTCAATTGAATGAAGTAAGAACCTTCGCGAAGTAATAACAATTCGGAGGTTTGACGAAGGTGTCCGCTAGGTCACTATCGAGGGAGGCGTGCGAGTAGGAGCATGCGGCACCTTTGGAGCAACCGCTTCGAGCATAGAAGAAGCAAAGGGCGGAGCGCTTCGCACTGGATGGCGCCAAATCGGTGGGTGGCGCAGAAGCCATCGTCGAGGGGAGTTCTGCTTGACTAATCAAATCAAATACTCGATTTTGGGCTTTTTGAGTTTCGGCGGGCTTTCATCTCTTCAGGAAGGACCCGCGGCATTAGTCCGGAGACAGAAACATCACGCACGCGTTCTTCACAATGAAGCTGCGTCGCACCCTCGCGCGCATCATCTCCTGCGCCACTCCCGTCGCGATGCTCATCATTATCCTCACTATGCAGGCAGACCTTGCCCGCAGAAACCGCGAGGCCGCCGCCTCTGACGCATTCGCTGCACATGCTGAGAATGATCTCTTCCATGAGGCCGGTGCCGTGCGTGGCGACCCGCGCTTCGATGCACTTGCCGTTGGCATCAAGACCGGGCCCGAGGTTGCCGCCACGCGTATCCCAATTCAGCTGCTGACTTTCATTCACCGCGTGCGCAACTTTGTACTTATTGGGAGCGAGCACGATTTTCGCATTGGTGCCCACTTGACAGTATATGACGTCGTGTCTGATGCCAGAAGGATTGAACAGAAAAACAGCAAAGATGGCGAAGCCATCAGAAAGGCCGCGCTGGACAGGAATATATTATCGACGGCACGGCAGCCTTCCATTGGCGATATCACGACGTCCTTGGTTCCAGATTGGGACAGGTCAGATTGCGCGAACATGTTTCCAGACTGACGACGTAAAACAGTCCTGGATGGAAAAATGACGCGAAAAAAAATATTCCCGGATTCCGCAAACTGTATGAGTCATACCCGCACGCTGACTGGTACATGATGATTGACGACGATACATTCGTTTTTTTGGACAACCTAATGGACTTTCTGGACTCGATGAATCCCAGCACACCCATATATGCAGGTTCTTTTTTCCATTGTTATTAAGTAATTAATTTATTTATATCTTTTCAAGGAAGAGCAAATGCGTTTGTAGGCTGTGACGGTGTTCAAAAGCACGGCGAAGGTAAAAAAAAATCGGCTGGTAATTATTTATTTATCCTTTTTGCTTGACAGGACCTCCGTTTGCGCACGGCGGATCAGGGATTATTCTCAGCCGCAAAGCAATGGAACTGCTGATGTCTTCGTACGAAACATGCATTCAAAAGTATTCTTCCTGCTGGGCAGGCGATATTCGCGTTGGATTGTGGTAAGATAGTTTTTCGGACGTGCACAGCAGACGACCTCACCAACAACAAGCATGCGCGACCTGAAAGTCAATCTGACAACTAACAGTGGATTCAATGGCGGGCCGCCGGACTCTTTTCTACACTGGCCAGTGGACCCTTGTGCGAAGCCATTTACATTCCACCACCTCCGACCAGCGAAGATGCAGGGTAAGATCTAGTGAGGGGGAATGAAATAATAAGCGACTTCAGATTTGCTCAATCTGGAATCCGCCGCCGAAAGTCGTCTAAACACATCTGACAATAGCACCGGTGGAATAACATTTGCGCGCGTCTACCATACGCAGCCAGAGGCTGTCGGAAACGCTACAGAATGGGAAATTGACACAAACAGGCCAGGCGCCGATTGGAAGACTATAATCGGCGCCGACGCGCGTTACTGTCAAGATCAGTGTCGTGCCGAGGCAGAATGTCGAGCGTTTTCCTGGGTTCCGAAAATGAAGGATAAGGACTTGGAACGGGGATTGAATGAGAATGCAAACACGGCACCGTCAAAGGATGCGGCGGGAAATACCCTAGGACAGTGTTGGCTCAAAAGGTCGACGCGCGGGCGCGAGTATCTGGCGGGAGCTGTAAGCGGCGTTTTCCCAGAGCGTTACGCTTGCAATTCAAAATGAATCAGGAATTCATCACAAAAATTCATACAAAAAACTCTGTTCACCACACATAAATATATAATCCACAAATACAAGCTCACCCAACCAATCCACCAAATCCACCACTCTGCATAACCGAAGCCCTGCTATAAAAGTGCGTCAAATCAATCCGGGAAACCAAATCCTGCAAAACAGCGGTTCCTGCGCCACCTGCAATCACCCCCGTAGGATCCAAAACAGATATCGAATCAGCAAATTGAAGAGCGTAAATGAATTCTCGAACAGTCTGAAGTTGTTTGTTTTCGAAATAAGCAAGTAATCGAGATGCTTTCGATGTCGCCGATGTGTCGTGGTATTCATGTTCAATGGATGATACGTCGGAGTTGCTTGCTATATCTTCGTAATGCGACAACGCCAGGCGTTCTTGAAATAACTGGCTCGCAAAGTCTGCAAACTCGCTAAAAAGATTCATCAATGTGCCGAAATGCTGTCCGTACAATCAATATCGCTTTAAATCAATCATTTCCAAACCTTCAATAGCTTTTGGTTCGTCAAAAGGCAGTCCTTCAAACAGGTATCAAGAAAGTCATTGTGATACTTCAAAACATCATCAACTGTTGATGCCTAATCATTAAAAAATTAGAAATGGAAGAGTTGATTTCAACACCTTATTCAAATATTTTTCGAATTCCCTCCAATTTGGTTCGATGATATCGATGCAAATGAATCTCAAAAACTGCTGCACAAAATCGAGCATCCGGGCTTGTACAACCGACAAGCGTGTCAAAAAACCTGTTTCCAGCTCCTGTTCGGCGCTAGATATGCTAACTCCACTTGACAACGCTTTTGACAACTTCGCTTTTTGCTTCCCAAGGCAGCATTTTCGCCTATACTTGGCTTTCAGTGACCAAACGTTTGTTAATTGTCGTTCGATATTTTTGCAATGGAGGAGGTGCCGAAATAAAAGCTGATATTTTGTAACCACACGCCTGTTAACAATAAGCGAAACAGGAAACACAGCGTTATATCCAAGGGTGACGGCATCGATTCCTATCCGAAAATATCAATGACACCACGGGATTGACACAAACCTCGCAAGACATCATCCAAGTCTTCACGATTATTTGATAGCCCCAGAAGGCCAATTTTACTCATATCAACCACAGTAGACCCGTCTCCGCTTTTCACGAAGACATCGTGATAATCAACGCCCACTACCCCAGTCACCTTGAGTAGCTGATCCACCAATGAATAATTGGACAATTCAACTGTTATGTCGTCCTTATGCGGATCGTTGTATGAAACGCATCCAGGAGTGCGGAGAACGAGTTCTAAAATTGTGCGGAGAGTTTCCACTGACACTTGACTTCGAGGCTTGTGAAGTTCGGAGAACGCAACATCCATGAAGTGCACAAGAAAATCGCCTTGATCAAGCAAGAAATAATGTTTAAGAGATCTAAGTTGCGTTGGTTAGAAGGGGAATCTCAAAGGATGTGTACCGAAGGCGATTCATTAGTTTGTTTTCATCAAAAAGCAAACTTAACAACGTCTTGTTGGCGTACCGATAGGCATGCTCAATCTCTTCGATGAATCTGCATTGAAAGCGTCAACTACAGAATGGCATCAAAAACTTAGTCACCTCCCACCATCCAAGACTTGCACAACTTCGCCGAACGCCAACACACTTTCCCCAACGCCGCTATCTTTAATTGCGTCGCTTTCTTTGCTGACAATACCACATTCACCAACAACATTCAAGTACTTTCCCGCCAAAAGCACCTTTTCCTTCACATTCTCCAAAAAGTGGGGAACACGAGCATTATTTACGGTGTAGCGCCTTTCCCAATACGCATCGTTGAAATCTCGAACAATTCCATCAGTGCCCATTCCATGCTTTTCAACCACGAAGAACTCATTGAACGGGTCACCGATTTTGCCTGTTCTTATCCACGAGCGTAGAATGGTGAGGTATGGCGCTCCCGCCGCCGCGAGAAGGTGAGCATAAGTCGCTCGCGCGGTGGTGTCGCCAGTGGTCACAATTTTGTCGGCGAGAATTGAAAGTACAGTACTGCTTATTGAAGGAGCACCAACGGCGGTTGAATCGTCATCAAAAAGTTCAAATTCACTGAAGACATCTACTTCTACGGCATGAATATCAACAGCCAACTTTGCTAGTAATTTCATGATATGGGCAGATGGAAGAACGTGATACCACAGTTTTTGCAATCCAAATGAAGGAGCGAACCGAATTTGATGCTCCAACTGCGCCACCAACGTCACATAGTCCTGAGTTGTTGTCAATATTCACTAAACCAGGAATACAACATACTTTTGAAATTCCTCTCATTGCTGCAACCAGTGCATGGCAGACTTTTCCTGCTTCAAACTTTGAATAAATATCCAAAAACGACTCTACTGTGACATAGTCTGCCGCAAGTGGGAGGATTCTCTTTATCAGTGCTGAAAGCGATCCATCCAGATTTCCATCAACAGCAAAAGATGGATTTGAGATGTGGTTCTTATTTTCGGATGGTGGATTGGAATTCGCCTTTTTTATGTAAATTCCGTCCATTCCCTTCCAGGTAGTTAGGTCATAAAAGCACATGCTCAAACGAGTTCTTACCAAGAGTACATACAAAAGATCTTCCAAGATGAAGCTTTCCTGTTCAACAACTGAAAATGAGTTGATAGGCTTGACACGAATTTCTTTTGGGTTCTACCAACAGTTTCATTTATACAGCAATCAACAGGTCTCAAACCTTGCTGTTGAAGTAATTATTTTTCGGAATTCGACAAGTGAAAGGCGCTTTGAGATTTTTGAGATTCTCACTGGCATTGGTCGAGCTCAAAGATGTTTTTGACGTTTGTTTTCGCACTATTGGAACAACTAAACTTGGGACAGGAAAAAAGCCGGCTCACATAAGTTTGAGCTGCGATTCTGGCTGGCGGATCTGCGCAAACGTGCCGTTGGATTTTGAAATGACGGTGATGCCGCCGAGGGTGTCCCTGAAATTGCTGATATCTGGTTTATAAAGCTGTCTTGAGCTTGTGATTGAACCAAAGTGACTGAAGCCGAGCGGACTCGATTAGGAGTTGGCGTTACAGAGTTCCCAGCCGCAGCGGAAAATGAAGACAAAGCTGAAATCATCGGCTTGGGCAACCCAAGGCCGGTTATTGCATTTGCTCCTGCAACGACACCCTGGCGACCGCGAGACACGCCGGATGCAGCTGTAGAGGCCATTGTCGGGCGAGATGCGCGCACAAGATGCGCAATAGCTTTGTCGCTTTTTATTCTGTCGGCAAGCTCCAAGAAGGCGGGGAGAGACTGGACTTTCTCGCGATTGAGTGAATCAAATCGCGCGCGAAAATCAGCTGCGGCGTCGGCGTCTAGGGACGTCGCCAGAGCAACGGCTAGTGCGATTTCCTGTGGGGAGTAAGCTGGGTGTTGGGGCGAAGATGACGACGGCGACAGTAAGGGCAAGGATGTCGACGGGACGCGCGTGCGGCGCAGAATTGCGGCACATTCGGAGGCACTGGCATCGACGCCGAGCGTGTGCAGCAGCGTCGAGACGAGGCCCTCGATCCTGAAGGTGTCCGAGTCCATCAACAAACAATTTGCAAGAAGATGCACAACGATTCGCGTCGTCACAGCTTCACATGCGGCCTCGTCACAGTATGCGCACAATTTCCGCAACCATTTTCCCCCACGATCTCGTAAGGCGGGTTGATCGCTGGCACGGATGCGCCTTGTCCCATAGGTGTGTACTCGCAGCTCCACTCCACGTCTGTGGAATCACAATTGATGTTGCAACCATTTTTAACCAAACCACCAGCTGAAAATGATCCTGAACAGAATCCGGGCAAGATACGATGAGAAAATTGAATATTGGATGAAAAATACGTGCATGCCTTTATTTCTATGTGAATTGGAGCTATTAATGGATTAAAGAGTTTCTTTTCTCTTACTGTTCGTTATGAACAGTATGATACGATAGCGCATTGTACCTTACGCCTTTGCTGTTCGATAATCCGACTGTATTTCCTTCCGTTAGGTGTTTTCGGAAACCTAATTTGTGAACAACCTTCCCAAAAATGGTTTGTCCTCTTTCCCATCCCCATCGTATCCCATCGTATCCCATCCTGTGCTCCATTGGATGGACACGATGTTATTGGTTTCCGAAATATATCCCCACACTATTGCATGCTGGTGGTCGTGTGAGGACTGTCGAAATAGCGAAGAATGTGACACATTGCGTTCCGTCGGACGAACAAACGATCTGCTTGCTCGATCATCGCACATCGCCTCGCGTCACTTTGCTTCAGTCTAGTCGATATCTTAAACGTTTTTCTCTTGTCGTAGACCAAGGGTACCCAATCGTTCGGTAGGCGCCACACGAAGTCGCACACACTCTGCATCAGATGTGGACGCCGTTCATTCCACAACCAGAAGAAGACATGCGCGCAATGCGGCTACCCAGCTGCGAAAATCAGAAGCTGTAAGTGAAGTTTTTGCCGATTTCGGTATTCAGTGGTTGTCACGCCAGATGGGTGGTCGGTGAAGGGCCAAAGAAGAAAGACCACTGGAACGGGACGTTGCGCATACTTGAAGACTGTTACCCGTAGGTTCAAAAACGGATTCAGAGAAGGTTGGTGGTTTGGCTTAGTTCGAAGTATTGATCCGTGCGCTCAGGATCCCAGGCAAAGCCGAAATCCGCGTGATCAACCAGCTTCGAAGGGTTGTTTGTAAGGGCGAGCGAAGGCGGTGGAAATAAAACACCAAAAACTATCCCAAAAACAGAAGATGACATCTTCCCTAAACACGAAAGCCAGCGTCCAGAACATCCGCGAAGCTGCTTCCCTCGCAGCTGAGCGCCTCAAGCCACTGGGATCGTCTGCTGTTCAGCGTTTCTCCATGGTGTCCCAGGTAGGTTTCTTTTCTAGAACTGCCGACTCGCCGTGCTGTAATCGACGAATATTTGGTGCTTGCAGTACGCGAAGGAAAAGATGAATGCCGCCAGTGCTGATGTTACCGAACTTCCGCCAAAATATCGTGAGCTCGAAGAGGTGATTTTGCCCTTAATTTTATGCTTTGTAGTAGCCGATACTGTGACAGAGAGTCGATCGCATCAAGGCACAGCATGAGGCTTTTTTGAAGTTGACGGGAAACTACTCTCGCAAACACTACGATTATGTTCCCGTTTTTAGTGAGACGGCGAAGGATGTAGTGTCGACCGTGAGTGCGGGATGGACACATCTTATCACCGGTTCTACGAGTCCGACTTCGCCAAGCAGCGATGTTCCCCCCAGTCTCTCGCACGCTTATGCCAAAGCTGCGCGCGCATCAATAGTTCCAGGAGAGGAAACTGAGCCGATGGGTAGGAGAACTACTTCTGTGTCTGAATGCTTGCCAATGTATTCCGCCAGGTGCTGCTCTCTCTGCATTTGCGAAGGCCCAAGAGGCTGTAGGAGAAGCCCGCTTGCAAATGGACGCGGAAATTATCAATCGCGTTCATGAGCCCACGGCAACAACGCTGAACCAAACAATTGCTCACGCTATCAGAGCGAGACGCACCGTCACAAATGCTCGCCTGACATATGACGCAGCTCGCTCTAAAATGAAGACGGTGAAAGCAGGTTCGGGCCATGAAGAAGCTGCGCGCATCGAGATGGAGTCAGCTGAGGATGCCTTCGTAGCCGCTGTAGATGATGCTATGGGAAAAATGACTCTCGTGGTAGAAAGCTCTGAGCCGTTGAAGAATCTTGCAGATTTGGTGGCTGCGCAGGCAAAGTACTTCAAAGAGGCGAACGCTATTTTCTCTGCTCTTTTGCCCGAGATTGACGAACTTCAAGTTACCAATGAAGCGCTGAAGCGTTCGGCGTAGTTTTGCTTTTTCTTGATTTTCTGTGGTTATATTTCGGAATGTCGGCAAAAAATATACATTCTTTCTTCCAGCAAGACTAAGTCAGCCTGATTGGGCATAATTTCAAGCAAAATTTCGCTCTCGTAAAATTTGGACGATTTCCTCTTCACATACTTTGGTTGACGCGAAGTTGTGAGTATCCGCACTCGCATAGACAGGGACAGAAAAAATTGTATTTTTCACATGATCCCAAGCAAAAACACAACAGGTGCCGCGATCGGCATCAAGATACTCATGCATTTTGCGGCCGCCGACGTAGTCGCAAGTTGCGCCTGGATGATGGCAGGTGGCGGGCTGTTCGCAACGTCGCCGCTCGACCCGCCCGCGTCGTTGCCGCCTCCATCACTGCTAACGTCCGCGGAGTCGGCGCTCAGGTTTGACAGCACTGATATATCTGTCGACGGCGACGGTGATGCTGCCTCCGTTGTGACGATGCTGCTTATTACGAGGAAAGTGCTTGTGGCTGCATTCCATCCTGTCCCACCCAAGTCCGAGCTGCCTGAACTCAAATTGATCGTTGGAGGCAAATTCATGGTGGCGCTGGCACTCGGGGCTGTAAGTTGGTGTACTTTCAGCTGCGAACACAAGACCGGGAAAGCTGCGACCTTGCTCACATTAAGACGTCCGAAACTAGAACATATCAAAAACAACCCCACACCTCTATAACTTCACTTGGCGATGCACCTGGCGTGTTTTGGCAACCCTTAAAACAGCTCGTGATATTGCCGAAGAGCGTACTATCCTGGTCAATCCTGTTGCAAAGATCAATCGCAGCATCTTTGTCCAAGATATGTGGAGCAGGAATGTATTGATTGACGCAATGTGTTGTGGTACACAACGACAACTTGGATATGGCAAGTGTCACGTCGATGCCCATTGCGTAAACATCTTCGCGGCGATTGTTAAGTAAAGCATTTGCTCGTAGTTGTTGGATCATCATTGATTCACACAGCACAGGAATATTTGCGACCTTCCGAAGATTTAATTAAATTTCTGGATAACCGGAAGAGTTCCATACCATCTGGATCTCTGTTGCATTCTGTGAAGCTTCCATGCAAGTTGTTAGAATCTGCTGAGCACTCTGCGTGAAAAGTTCACATAATTGCGGGACTTGGTTTGAGCTTTCGGGAAGTTCAAATTCTGGAATTTTGTAGAAGCAGGCCCGGGTATGCGCAGAAAAAGCATCGAACACTGCAGTAAGGTCGATCGGCCCGATCCACACGTGATCACCTGCGTGCACATTGGCCGCCATCGATACAAGCAATGGGGCAAGAATTTTCATCGTTGTTTTGACCAAGTGAAAGTTGACAAATCTCATTCGTTTACGCCTACCCGTTTCTTCATTTTGCTCCTTCCGCCAGAATTCCCTGTCTGAGTACCAATAGATATTGGAATATACCGGGGGGCTATTGTCAAAGAAGGATTCTGAAACAGTCGGGAAGAGCCCCCATGCGATGACTCCGATTCAACGTCAGGCACCTGAGCCAATTCCCCCCCGGATTCTTTTGTCTCCTTCTGAAAGTCACCGATATGTGACATATCCAACTCCACAATCTCTTCTGCAAACAAACGACCATGGTCATACGGTTGCTGCGTTACTGTCTTGTTTTGCAGATTAATTGAAATCACTCTCGACTTCCTGCGCGACTCCTCCAATTGCTCTTGCTCTTTTAACTTTTTCAAAGCAGCCAGCCGTTCTTCCGGAGAAAGCCATGTATTTCGGCTGTCGCTTTGGAAATCAAAGTCGCTCGCAGTGTCTGCTTGGAAACTGAACAAAAATTCCCAAAACGGTGGCACCCACCATGAACACGAGTACGTGCGGTGCTATTACGTTGATACTCTAAAAGTCGGTTCATGTTCTCTTCAGCTTTTTGCAAGGCTTCCCGATCCTTTTCGCTCATCAGTGACGGAAACAAAGATTCGTCGCCCCGATCTCCAAAAACAGCACCAGCCGCTGTGGATGAAGACCCATTATTAAGTTTCGCACGATGAGTATCACTTCCATTATTTTCTTGTTTGCCGCCAGATTTGCTTTTGACGTTTTGGTGGTACGACGACGGTGTGCCGGTCTTCGATTGGATCATTGATATCTGCTGCAAAGCGGACTCAACCAAAGACCCACAGCTCGGACAAGGTCCAGGACCCTCAAGGTTGCTGTCGAGAGTGTTACTTTTGCGCCTGTTAAATTAAGTTTACCAGATGATCTTTCCACATGTGAGACAATTGCAAAGAAGACTATGCTTTGATGCTGTCCAAAGCATAAGTCCTTGGAAGTTTATAACATTTGCCTCACCCAAACATTCGCAGATTAGCCGACCATTCAAACCAACAAGATTTCCAACACGATCTTTCGCAACTAAAGAATCCACTGTCGTCGGTACGTAAGACTTTTTTGTTTGAGGTTTTGGTTTTTTCTGGACAATATCTGGTTGAAGGGGTGTGATATTTGCCGCCGGATTCGCTTTTGAAATTTTTGAACTTATGAGGTAGCTCTCTTGGGAATCTTTTTTGCGATAGACTCGCGACGGGTCTTTGAACGCAGCTGATTTCGGGGACAAGTTTTTGTTGGTTTGATGTAAGTTTGGACTCTGTCGGTTCTGTTGTTTTTGCTCCGTCTGTGGACTTGCCAATGCTGCTCTTCGCAACGCAAACTGCGTTATGAATTCGATGGCAGACTCGTCAGTCCCCAAAAGGCCCTTTGCGATAACTGAACACGAGACAATAAGAGATGGAGTACTTACAGACAAGTGGGCAGCAGCATCGTCGGGTGACATTTGCAGCACGTATGTCGTCAGATCAGCCGCATCAGAAGGTCCTGGGAGACCGAGGAGACGAGCAAGCTCTGATGAGGCCCAGTCACTCAGTGTTTTTCCCATGATTTTGTTTTTCAACCAACAATGATAACCATTAATGGTTATGATGATTGCGAATAGTAATGACTCTGATTTTATTAGTGCGTGAATGCTAACGAAAGTCTGGGAAAGACTCAAGGGCATGCAAGAAAATTTCAACTCAGATCAGCCACATGCGTGGAGTATGTGTGAGAAGGGTGCGTGAGAAAAGTGTATTGATGGGCTGCAAATTCGGCAAGGGCGATACTGTATGTTCGTGTGTTCGCATATTCAGGGTGCAGTGTTCTCCCCCAACTTTTGTTCTCTAACACAATGCAGCTTTCTTTTTATTTCGTTTTGTTTTTTCTTATTCGATTTACATCGACATCAAATGACTGCGAAGAAAGGCACCATCGTCGCCAAGTTTGGCGGAACGTCCGTCGGCTCAGCCGAACGCATGATCCAAGTGGCGCAGATCATCGAGTAATTTGCCTATCCCAACTTTTGCCAGCTTGCAAGCTAATCATCTCTCCCGCCCACCGAAGAAATCTGTCAAAAGCAGACAGGACCATCGTTGTACTGTCGGCAATGAGCAGTTACATCAAAGCCGAAGGAACCACAAGCATGTGAGTATGCACCGCTCATTTTGGTGTGATGTCATCTCAAACGTTATCTCTTCTGGGTATTTGAATCCATACTCACTAGGCTTCTTGAAGCTGCTGATGACATTTTATTGCCAAACTCGACTCTCTATCTTGACATTGTTTCCAAGATCGAAGCAAATCATTTGAAGGCCGTCTCTGAGGGCATCAAGAACCCTGTCATTCGCGCAGCAGCTTCTAAGGACATCAGCAACTTTTGCCAAAGGTTGCGAGACTTCATGTCTGCTGCAGAGGTGCCATTTCAATTTTCAGGCTCTTTGTCGCAATTATTAATCGGTGTTATCAGATTATTGATGAAATATCCCCTCGGTCCCGCGATGTAATCATTTCAGTTGGAGAAAAGCTTTCGGCGCGCATCTTCACTTCAATTCTGCAAGACAGGGTTCGCTTTGCAAATGATATTCTCTGTCCTCATTGAAGTTCTTCTTTAAGGGAATCAAGGCATCCTTTGTGAACTTGGACCAACTTGTTCAAAAGCCCTTCGACGCGAAGCATCTGGATCAAAGCTTTTACGACTACCTGTCTGCAAGACTTGTTGATGTTATAAGTGCGCTTGACCCTGAGAGCGTACCAGTCGTCACTGGCTACCTTGGACCAATTCCGGGCTCTATAGTGGCAACTATTGGACGAGGCTACACCGATCTGACAGCCGCATTGATCGCGGTAGGTCTGAAGGCTCGGGAACTTCAGATATGGAAGGAAGTGGACGGAATTTTTACTGCGGACCCACGCAAAGCGCCGAAAGCCAGACTTCTGAAGTCCATTTCTCCAGAAGAAGCGGCTGAACTCACCTACTACGGATCCGAGGTCATCCATCCATTCACTATGGACCAAGTTATTCAGGCGTCGATCCCGATCCGTATCAAGAATGCATTCAAGCCGGAAGGCCAAGGAACAGTTATTGTTCCTCAACGAGATACTTTGAATGAAGTGGACGGTGCTGCCACTGTACAGCATCGGCCGCGCGCGACAGCTATTACCATTAAGGAGAACATTACAATTCTGAACATTCACTCGAACAGAAAAAGTGTATCGCACGGCTTTTTTGCGAAGATTTTTTCGACGCTGGACAAGTTTGGCATCGTTGTTGATCTCATTTCCACCAGTGAAGTGCACGTTTCGATGGCTTTGGGTCCTCACTTATCCAGAGAAAAAATTGAAATGGCTGTTGCGGACCTGCGAAAACATGCGCAGGTGATTTGCAGTTGGGCGAATTTGAGGATACTGAAACTTCACCGAAGGTCGACACAGTGTCGAACATGACTATACTGTCTCTTGTAGGTAGAGAAATGCGTCAACTCGTTGGTGTGGCAGCCCTCATGTTCTCGACCCTTGCGAAACATTCCATCAATCTGGAAATGATATCACAAGGGTATTGTGATATGCTGTCAAATGTGGCTCACCCCTAATATTCACAGGGCATCTGAAATCAACATATCCTGTGTCATCGAAAGCTCGAAAGGTGTTCTTGCCCTGCGGGTAGTGCACGATGCGTGCATTCTGGGAGAGGTGGATGTCTGACGCAAAGGCCTCACATTGGTCAAAATAAATCCCGTTTTAGTCTTCACCAATGAAATCGTTGGTAATGCGCCTGTCACTTCCTAAGTTGATATGATGGTTTGAAATTACAGTGACGTGACAGAAAATTTTTTTAACACATACAAAATATGACTGCAGTTCTTCGCTCTCTAGTTCTTGCGGCTTTTTCGATGGCATCGAAGCAGTGCATATAAGAGAACTTTCCACACCGATTTTTTAATTAGGCATTCTTAGCTAAATTTGACTTAAATTCAGTATATAAGTACTATTGGTTTATTATCACTTTGTTTTCGTACTATGTTTAAATAATAATACGTAACATACTCATTTGTCCCATACTCCCGAGGGATACGACTCGGTCAGAGATGGTACCGAACAGCCACGTGCTACTAGCCGGACACTCCCTGAAATTACACCGCTTCACACTTGCCGCAGTGTTTTGTTGAGGCGCGTTTAAAATATTGAGACAAAGTGGGTTTCTCACTTTTTTGACTTGTCCGATGTATCCGAAGAGAAGATGAATCTGTGTGTCCTCAGCCAGCTGATTATTCCTTCAATGCGATGAAGGCTGGTGCTTTCAATCTAGACCGTTTTTTGGTCTACGGAAACTAATTTCGAACTGCAAGACAAGACAATGGAGGCACTGAAAGTTGTGATGTAGCATTCAAACGATGAAGGTGCCAATCCATCTGAGGTTCAAAGCAGGATGGGGAAGAAGTTTTGGAAGAAACTGAATAATCGCTAAGTGCGTTTTATCAGCCCCAGACCAAGCACGCCTGACTATGAAATTGCCAACCAAAGTACACCCCGTCGGTGGACAGCGCATTTGAGGTACTAGTATGAGCGCGAAATACTGGGGCGTTGACGCCAGTTGTACAGAAACGGGAGAATGGAAAGCTATTGTACAAGCCGCAAGCGATGTTAAAACTTGTGTGGAACCTGAAGTTAACGGCTCGGAAAGTTTGATTCAAGTCTAGCTTAACGGTGTGCTGAAGCTGGAACCGACTGTCAACCAAACATCGCGTGGTGGGAATGCCTTAAATTTTGTTCTTCCTTTGATCAGCGCGATTGAAGGCAGGCGATAGTGGCTGTTTGTTCCTTGGCCCTTAGAGAGTCGGGCACTTTCACCGTTGTTCTGTCGCGGTCGGCTTCGCCTGCGGTTTCCGCAGCCTCTGCCTGTGCGGCTGCGACACTAGACGTCAGCGCGTCAATTTGCACTTGCGCGGCACGGAGCTCCGCCACGCGCTCTGCAACCACCTCCTGCAGTGCAACTCCTCGCGCTGCGCGTCCTGGCGTAGATGCTCTTATAGAACAAATAAACAATCATTCACTGTTTTTTTACTTCACTCATCATAATCTAAATTACAGCTTCCATTGACCGCAACAACGACGCAAAAATTTTCATGAAATGCAGATATTCAAATTCGGTTGCCTCGTTCGGGCTTGTGGAACATTCTTGATATAGGCGGATATACTCTGCGGATATAGAACTATCAAAAGCTATTCCATGCAATTGTATAAGTCCGAAATAGTGTTCCAAAGTCTCGTTCTTGTCATAGGAAATGCGCGGTTCTCGCAGAGAGACCATCTGAACTTTGCGTGGAATTTCAGTCAAAAAGAAGCAGAACCTCTGTCTCACTTAATACAAACAGGGTTTTTGACATCGCGGTCTTGAAATGGACAAGTTCGGACTGGTACCGTCCATAGCCATCTACGTGCCTTGAGCCTTGTCAGGAAAAAGATTGCAGTTCGATCATCAAAAACATGCCTTTCCTCTACAAGAGGCTTCAGTGTTACTCTCACGTACGCGGTTTCGCTAAGCTTCTGTTGAAGATGTTCGAAAACAGCCTCAATACTAATTGTTAGATAGCATGCGAGCGAGACAAGGAATTACCCGCGGGACGTCTCTTTCAGTGATAGGAATGTTGAGGCGAGGAATCCGCGACAAGCCCGCTTTTATTCGAAGTTTTCGGGCTGACAGTACACTGACAGATATGATGATCTAGTTTTGGCGGGATGAAGAAAAGTTGATCGCAGTTGATTCGATTCGCAAGACGAACGAACCGCTATGACGCCGGCGGAGGCAGCAATGAATAAGAACTTCGTAAGGGAAGAGATGTCATTCTGTATCGAGAGGATCTGAATAAACAGATCAAGGCCACACACGCCGAGCAACAACGAAACGGCCGTGATAAACACGAGTAGGGATGACACGGACAGGATCTTGGCCATTGGCGGACCTGCAATGCGAATCAAGTCGAGATTTGCCTACATATTTCGATGGGTGAGCGCCCTTCCCTCTGGCCACTCGTGTGCCTGCGTCCCCGACTCCGTACCGTCCTCGTGCTCCTCCTATATCCTTGTTAAGATTTGGTTCTCCATCTGATACTCTGTGCGCTGCAGGAAAACGCAAAAGTTCGAAGAAGCTGAAGCCAAAAATCAAACTCAAGCTGGAGAAGGACTTTACATGCCTCCAATGTAACCATGAGATGTCTGTGCAAATTCGAATGTTCGTTTAAAGCACGGATGTTGGACATTCAAACTGCTCATGTGACTTTATCGATCTACTAGGGACAAAGCGAATAGAATCGGAAATCTCGAGTGCAAAAAGTGTGGAGTGACGTTTCAAGCTAAGATAAACGGTGTGAAATGCCCCGTTCTGTTTTTATTATAATATTCACGACTTCATTCTGTTTTTTCGGAATTTTTGGCCCTGCAAATTCCCTTTTTCGTCATCTAGAGCTTTCTGAGCCGGTTGATGTTTACTCAGACTGGATCGACGCGGCAGCAGAGGTAAATAAGGAGGACGGGGAAAGCCGACGCGGAGAATCTGGGGACGGAAGAATGGATGGACGCAATATCGTGGACTACGATGATAATGGGGGCGACGAGGACGACTACTGATGCTGGCGCATGATACGCGTGAAATGAAATTTCGGCAATGAAAATGAGGGAAGGCAAAATTTGCGGAAATCAGGGAAGACAAAAAGACAAATAGTAGCACTTCATTTGGTTTCGTGATTGTAGTTGCAGGTCAACAGGTAGCACGCACCTTAGCATAAGCAAGAGAGACGCATACAGTACGCATTGCACTACCACAATCTGCCAATGCCCAACACCCTCGTCTCTGCCGTCCTTGCCGTCCTGGCCGCCCGTGCTCGTGCCCAGCTATCCACCGTCACCGCCACGCTCACCGTCGATCCAACAGTTTCCGTTGTTGTTGTAACTATCCCCGCTGCAACCACTTTGCCACTCGCTGTTGTAACTTCTGCGCCGCCTGTGACTACTACATCCGCTGTAGTAACAACCGTCCCTGTAGCAACCACCACTTCTCAGATCCTCTCTACTCAAGCGGTCACGTCAACAGCTGTTGCTAGAATTACTGCTGCTGCGCCGATCACAACAACAGCTGCCAGCACAGCAGTCGTTGTGACCTCCCAAGCTGCTACGGCGGGCACAACGCTATTTTCCGAAAACTTCGAAAACTTGAATGGCCAACTAACTAGCAATAATTGGCAAATAACCACCGGCACCGGCGCTCAGGCGAGTCTGGTTACCTCGGGTGGAAACAGCTTCATGCGGCTTTCTGTGCCAAGCGGGGCAAACGCCTTCCTTGTTCCAAACTCTTTCGCACCTCCGGACAACAGCTTTTTCGGGAGACTTTCTGTGACAGTAAACGGCTATCCGACCACCCCCGACTTCGCTCACTGGATTCATGTCCAATTTACTGGCACGGGCAATCCCACTATGGTACGCCCTGTTGGTGGCCAATTCATTCCAGCTTCCGCCACTGGTGGCGCTCCTGCTGGCAATTATTGGGGAGTAGGCGCTGACGGTGGTGCTACGGGGGACTGGACGAACTGGAAGACGACCGCCCCGGCTGCAAATGCTGTTGCTACTTGCGTGGAGTTCCAGGTGAACGCTGCGGACAACTCGATCCAAGTTTGGTTGAACGGAGTTTTGAAGCCGGAGCTATCCGTGAACCAAACTTACCATGGCGGTAATGCTGTAGATTTCATTTTGCCTACTGCAAATACGATTCAGATCGGTTGGTGGTTATTCCAGGTTTGTGTTTTTGTTTTTGCATTTGTATTTTAATCCTTTTCGTCAGTCGAACGGAAACACTTACCAAGTTGACATTGACAACATCGAGTTGGCGACTCAACGCATTGGATGCTGAGCACCACTTTTGTTTCTAATTCGCAATAAACATTCGTGAACCTATTCAGATTAAGCCTTCCGAAGCCCTTAGACACACCACGATGATTTTTTTTTTTGGCTCATCCCCTGCGCTACAAAGCCGGATCGTGAAATGCATACTCCAGCTCCTGTTCGATAGGGAGGGACTCAATGAGAAGTTTTGAAAGCGACATGTTTAATGCTGCATCTTCGATATGTGACATTCAAGTTTATATCAGTGGATTCATTTACTCGGTTCTGATGAGTTCAACTGTAATTTTTACCGTCTATGCTCAGCGTGAAGCTGCCTTGGGCGACTCAGCACTTTTGCAGTCAGTTGCGTCGGAAATACAATTGGCATCACCGGCAATCAAAACCTCGCCAAATTTACCCTCCACCGCGGTTGGCATTCAGCTTATGGTATTCCAGCCCATATCCGTCAACAAAGCTACAATATCGTTCGACATGGGATAAATTCATTTTTCCGAGATCATTTCGGCATCTAAGTACTCGAAAGATCTATGCTTAATGTGATTTTTAGAACCCGTAGTTTGCTCGAAAAAGAATTGCTGAGTTCCATGTGCTCAAAAAGCCATTGTCATGGGAATACAGTGGAGCTTTCGGATGGTAGCTGTGCTCATTTTGGCCATGAAAACACCGAACTTCCCCGCAAAGTTTGAGACATTCCTTTCCACGAGCGGTGTCGCCCTCGACGACTATTGCGCTGCCGAAGATATCCCGCGATATATCCGTATCAACCATCGCACCGGCTGCGACGAAGCCGCGGTTGTCGCCGAACTTGAGCGATCGCTATCAGTTACTTTGGCCCCAGTGCAGTGGCTCCCAGGGCTGTCCGTATACTCGCTCCCATCCACCACGCGAATCGCAGCAAGCAAGGAGTACAAGGACGGGCTTTTCTTCGGAATCGATGCGGCGTCTGTCGCTGCAGTCGCCGCCTTAGGCGACATATCCGCCGACGACCACGTACTGGATCTCTGTTGTGCCCCCGGCGCTAAGTTGTGCCTATTGAGTAATCTGCAAGATCGCGCCGCGGTATCCGGGACTTTCATAACTGGAACGGTTACTGGGGTGGATATTTCGAGCCATCGGATAGCCACATGCAAGTCTCTAGTTCGAAAGTATAAACTCGAAAGAGTCAGATTATTTGCGAGTGATGGAACCACATTCAATGTGCATGCTCCATCGCGCGTTGGGCCGTGGTCTCGGCCCACTGGTGTGGAAGAATGTCACGTTCCACTGCGACCGAAGAAACGATTGAGAACCGATGTGATCCCCGCGCGAGTGAAACCATTTTTGGCAACACGGCTCATTGCGAATGACCCTCAAGTAGAATCTTCAGCGCTGTTGTACGATAAAGTTCTGGTCGACGCCGAGTGCACTCACGATGGATCCATCGTTCATTTGAAAAAGTGCGATGACGTCGGGTGGGAGAAGTTTGAAAATAATTTTTTTGAGGAATCGAAGATGGACTTGCTGGAAACATTGCAGGTACGGGTCCGATTGGCAGTCTCTCATGCTGAACACGAGATATGTAGAGGAATCTTCTTTCGAATGGATTCCGGCTTTTAAAGCCGGGCGGAGTCTTGGTTTACAGCACTTGCAGCTTTTCGCGCCGACAGAATGAAGACATCGTGGAATGGTTTTTGAAACGCGAACCTCGAGCCGTATTGGAAAATATTCCAAATTTTGAAGTTCTGCCGGCTGCAAAACTTGATAATGGCGAAAACTCGAAAATGCTTCGATTCACTCCGGCTGCATCGAACACCAGCGGTATGTTCGTCGCCAGAATAAAAAAACTGTGAAGTCCTGTCCTCATTTCCAGCAGCATGAAGAGATGCGCATTCGGCGCGCGTATCCATCACTGAGCTTTTTTCACGGGCCTTGGCCTTGCCCATTCACCAATAGCGCCTGCAATGACAAACAAACGCCTTGCTACTGAAGATAACGAGCATCAACAAGATTGATTAAGTTCCTCAGAAATTGCTGTTCAATGAAACAAACAAGCAACCTATTCAGCCAGAAACCTGACATGATTGGAAAGCCCATTTCGACTCGCTAATGCAACGAAAACTATTGTGCAGATGTCATTTCATTGTATTGAGTGCTCGACGTAGTCTGTTCACCTCCCGATACCCGCACCGCTACCATCACGTGCCGGCTTTAGTCGCCGTAACGTCACTGATATCCTTTCTCCGCGCTCGATTGTGCGCCCATCGCGTTCGACTATGTCCTGGTCACGCTCTGCAATGCCGTGTGTCCACTCGTAGCGCGCCTCGCCAGAGAGGCACACGCAGCTTCCGGGCTCCAATAAAACCTGAATCCACGTATTGCCGCGCGCAAAATCCATGACAGCTGCGGACTGAAAGCTAAATATGACAACGCCGTCCTCGAACCGCGCCAAGTCCACATGCGGTACGATACCTTCGCCTCTATGGTAGTGGTTTGCAATCATCTGGTCGAACGCGGGCTCCCTTTTGCTGAGTCCAGGAGGCAGCAGCGCTTGGGCGATCGGCAGCAACGGGCCGACAAACGTCGGCAGCTCGCCGAATGCCATGGACTGGTTCGCGCCCGTCGTAAGGTCAAACATGGTGCGCAGACGCGGTAGAAGCCGCTCTGCCACGGATTCGGGCACTGCGTCCGCAACGAAGCGAAGTCCGTTAATCTGCGGATGTTCGCACACGCGGGCCGCAGCCTGCTCGGCCAATGCGCGCCAGTCATCTCCCACGGCGCTGAGCGGCTCGCCGTCGGCATCCGTGTCGGAAATGTCTCCGAAAAGTTCGTGGAATGGCATCGCCAGTTGTGGTTTCAAACAACATTTGCACCCGCCATCGCATCGACACAGACCTGTGCGCAGACGTCTGCGAGTTCTGTCCGTTTGAAGATTCCTCGAACGTTGTTGTCGTGGGAACCTACCAAGTGCTCGAGAATGATGCCTCGACGGAGAATGCCGCAGACTTAACCACTCGGCGAACCGGCGCACTACTCCTGTATAATGCCGACGACGGCAATTTGCTCCAGCGGGTTGATTGCGGTGCTGTGCTTGATGTCAAGTGGTGCCATTCTCCAATTGCAAATTCGAAGTGCCTTGCGATGGCAGATGCCTTAGGAAATGTCACCGTATATTCATATGCCTCCAGTGTAAAGAATCCGTTTGTTTTTGTTTATTTTTGATTCTATCCCAACTGACAGGAATTAAACGAACTGTGTAACTACTCAAACAGTCAGGAAAATACTCTTTGCCTTTCAATCGATTGGTCGACTCGAATAGAGACGCGATATAGTGACTGCAAATTGATTGTGAGCCAAAGCAACGGCGACTTGACCTTGCTTTCCATGACGAATTCAGGCTTGTTGGAAAATCAAACATGGAACGCTCATGGCTTCGAAGCGTGGATAGCAGCTTTTGATGCATGGCGCCCAGATTCCACTGTTTATTCCGGTGGTGATGATTGCATTTTTAGGTGTTGGGACATAAGAGCCGGAACTGCGACAGAGCAATTAAAAAGTAAAAGGCGAGTACCGTGTTCACAATGAAAACTTTCTGATTTTTCGGCAGACACTCAGCGGGTGTGTGTAGCATACAGTCTAATCCACACAAGGAGCATATCTTAGCAACGGGAAGGTTTGAATTTTTTGTTTCAAATTTTCTAACAGACGTTTCCAGTTATGACGAACACGTTTTCATTTGGGACACTCGGTTCTTCAAAACACCGTTGCATGAACATATTACAGATGGTGGCGGTGTGTGGCGAATTAAATGGCATCCAAGGAATCCGGAAATTATGCTCACGGCATCAATGCACGCCGGGTTTCATGTAATAGACTTTTCGCCAGACTTTCGTGCATCGAGCACGGCGGTTATTTATATCGATGGGAAGCACGGGTCTCTGGCATATGGGGCAGATTGGCGTCACACAGGACCATTGGCTGAGGCTTCGGATTTGAAGGGCACCTGCTCATTCTATGACCATTCTTTCCATTTATGGACATAATAAAACAGAGTTCAAAATGCGCAATAAGTTTAGTTTTTTTGCTATTGCATGTTATGAGGCCCCTTTTTTTACAGAGCAAAATCATTGTCAACCGAATCCATCCGTTGGACGCGATCTCCTCCACCGAAGCGCCGAGTGGAAGAGCCCACGTGCGCGAGATAAACCGTCCAGCCAAGACCCATCGCATTGGCGAACGCCACGCGCGGTATGCCGGCGGGTATGTACCGGAACGAAACGAGATTCACAGCGGGCCAGAGAGCCCATGCGCTCGCGTAAACGGTTGGAAACTTGTCGGCAACGGTGGCCCACGGATCCGCGTCTGGTGGCTGCCGCACGTGGGCGGCGCTGAAGTACAGGAACGACGCTAGATATGGCGGCGAATACAGTACTTGGTTCAATATTGCCTTCGTCGCGGCAAGACCGAACGTCTTGGATGGACCTACGACGGTGTCCAGAAGGTGCAGAGAACACAGCGATGTCCACCCGTTAACTCCGAACCCGAACATCGCTGTCACAGTCAGATGGGCCTGGCCGACTAATCAACACTCACCCATCTTAAGGGTTCGATCTCTATCCCATCGATCGAAAACTTGCAAATAGCTCTCTGTCCATCGTTGCCTGACAGATTTCGGCTTTTGCGAGTGCTGCTCGCCTACAGCATTTGACTCCCGCAGAGGAAGCATCGACGAGATCTGGTTGGCGAGATCGCCTACGAAAAAGAAAGCGCCGGATATGCTTGATGCTGCAATAAGCTGCCGGATCGATAGTGTTGCCATTTTCGGAAATTTTTCTTGTTTTTTGGAATCCGGGCACATATCTCAGCGCACTAGGGACGGCGTGCGTGTGATAAGACAAATCGAATGCATACTTCCATATTCGCAGGCTTCACCGTGACTTGCGGCTCTGTCGATGCACTATTTCCGGGATCGTTTGCGGCGGATGCACCAAATCGCCCGAATGGACGAACACGGCGGTTTCCCAAACAAGCAGGGGCACAAAGCAAGTCACACACAAGTTTCTGACGTCATGGAGATCATTTACCGCTTCGCGCGCTGTGTAGGCATTTTTCATGAGTAATGGTGCGGGTGGATTGGCGTTTTCTTGAGAAGGATCCGCAAATCAAACAAGAATTGCGTGAAGCAGTAGCCTGGCGAAGGGTAGAGTGCAAGAATCGGGGACCGCAGGTAACGAAGCGCAGAACCGCAGAACGCTCAGAGTGCTTGCAGCGAGTCAAGAACAAGGGAAGAACAATGATTGCCAAGGCAAATTTGGCCGCGATGCATCAATAGATTTCTTTCTTGGCAATCTCTGCGGGGCAATGCCTTGGATGCCTCGGATGCCGCGGATGCAGCTGCTGTTCGTGTGCGCGTGTGCGGTGTCGCTGCTGCGGCTCTTCTTTGCTCTGCGCTGCGGTCCGGCCCTGCTTGGAGCCGGAGCCGCTAATACCCCGGCTGCAGGCTCCACACTGTCCGCCGTCCCGCAAACAAAGCTATTGCCTCATCAGCAGCAAGAAGTAGAGGATCAACTAGAACGAAACCGTCTTCCAGTGATGTTTTCCCATGTCGCAGTATGCCTCAAAACCGGTGCAGACACAATTGAGAAGAGGTTGCCAACGCAGCTTGCCACATTCCTGGCACCTATCGAAAACCTCCTCATTGTATCAAACCACGCAGGCTACATCACCAGCGATGGAAAGCAGTATGAGGTTATCGACGTGGTCAGCGGCCTATATGAGCGTGTGCGAAAGACTCTGCGATTGGCTCCGCCAGTTACGACAGCCACTGCAACAAAAGCTGTCTTTTACCGCAAGAAGGCCAGCGAACGGACTGCTGGATGGCGCGACGACGCACACAAGAATTTGCCAGCGTTCCAGATGCTCGCCGAACAGTTCCCCGACGCGCAGTGGTATTTTATGATCGATGACGACAGTTATGTCGATTTCTCAAATCTGGCTGCGTTTCTGGAAACTCAGGATCCAAATACCCCGCTGTACCTGGGACGAAGCAACATTTTCAAGGTGAGGATTTCCTTGTATCCACAGTCTGATGTTTTTCTTTCAGGGTTGCGATGGTGTGAAGAAGTTTCGTGATGGTCCTGACTTCGCGCAAGGCGGCGGAGGAATACTACTTTCAAGAGCAGCGATGAAAATCGTTTACGGCGGTTTGAATGCTTGCATCTTGAGGTACGAGACGTGTTGGGCAGGCGATGTTCGCGTGGGGCTCTGCATGCGAGATGCTGGAATTCTAATTACTCAGCACATGAGCTTTTTTTCAACCGGAATTCACGAGAACATCGGTTTTCCTGCAGATCCATGTGTCCGACCTTTTACGTTCCATCACGCTGACTCAGATACTGTAAGATCGATATTTGTGTGTTTTTATGACAATTGAATCGCATGTTTCGGCAGATTTCTCGATTGGACAAATTATCGAAATCTGCAACGGGGCTGACAATGGGATCTGTTTATGAAGAATTTATAGCCCGCAATATATCCACTGGCACTGGATTTGAACTAAAGGGCGCGACAAATGCAACACTGGTGGTGGCAGACGCAGTTGTTTGTTCAAATCGTTGCGTGAAATCGGACTTTTGCGTAGGATGGACTTTTTCAGGAGGGCAATGCAAGCTCAAAAAATCACCTGGACTTTCTGTGAGTAATACCAATTTTACAAGTGGGATCGTTCCGGGGCGATATGAATGCAAATTATGAAGAGGAACTAGTGGGGTTTGATGTATCTTGAATTTATTGCAATCCTTTTGAATACACCCTTTCCGTATCCATTGTTCCGAGCAAACTGAACACCAACAGAAGATGCTATGTACAAAAAATATTACGCAGTATCTGAAAAGTTTTGCAGCCGGGAGAAATCTTGAGAGGATTGATCTGCAGCCGATGATATGGAGGCAGCGGAGGCATTAATGGGAACATATTCAGTGAGAGGAATGTCCAGCGAAGAAGGGAGCGGCGGCAGTGCGGGAGAGGCGGCCGTCGCAGCGGGGATCCTGCTCTTCAGCCTGCGATCGGCAATGCATATGGCGGCGACACAAAACAGCACGATTGCAGTGACGGAGACGGCGATGGCGGACTCGCCCATGTCGGAGATGGGCGCCATGGCGGGGAGTGTCGCCTGGGAGAAAAAAGACAGCGTCGGTTGCGCCGGGTTCGACTTCCTGCCTGCGCCGTCCAATCAAAATCACCCGATGCCGTCTGCGTCTCCCTCCGGCGCTTTCCCTGATCTGCAGCCGCCCTTAGGCCCCTCGAGCCTCTTCGCGCCGTCGGCATCCTCGGCATCGGCATCGGCATCGGCATCATCCGCAGGTGTCGTTCTCTCCCTCGCGGCTGGTACGTCTGCGTCAGATGAATCTGCCTCGGATACATCTGCCTCAGACACATCAGCAGCCGTCTCGTCGTCCACGCTGCTCCGGGCATCAACCGTCACCAGCATCGCGCGCTCGTCCTCTGCATCTACAACTGCATCCACAACCACACCTAAAACATCCGTATCATCCATAACGCTTGTGCAAGACTCGTCGTCAACTCTGTCGAATTCGTCCATCGCCATAATTGCCGTTGGCACTACGTTGGGCATTGCGATCCTTTCGGTCGTGGTGTACCTGATTTGTCTCCGGTCGTATCTGGCTGTGAAGCGTCGCCGCTCAGCCTTAACCGAATCCGAAAGCCTGTTCTCGGCTGACCTCGAGCAGCAACACACGCCAACTCACAAAGGCCGCAGCTATGCCTTCAAGGGCATGGCCCAAATGTACGAACATGGAATCCAACGCCTGCGGACGGCCACTGTTCGAACGTTTTCTCGTCACAAGCCCGCTCATGAGTGGAACGCGATGACGGAATTGGAAACAGCAGAGTTGTTTGGCGCCCCAAAGAATCTTCACGTGTCGAATCTGCTTGAAGCAGTGAGATCTGCGTGCGCAGCTGGAGAAAAGTGGGGTTATGGAGAGCCTTTGAGTGCTGAAGATGAAGCGAATATTCTGTCTTTGGTTGTCGCAGCCCATCCGAACTCCGACGAGGAACACTCGAATATCGAACTGTTACAACCTTCAGCAACGGGGCCGGCGGCACAACTTTCTGACGGATTGCGATATTTTGACCCAGCGCGCAACGTTATGTAATTGGACACCTTTTTTTTTTTTTGCTGATTTTTGCTTTGCACTTCAATTATTGACTGCCACAACTTCCAGAATTCCAACGCTGTCGCCGATCACAACGCTGATCGATCAGCAAGCCCAGACGACTCAAATACACATGCGTCACACCGTGTCGCTGCTTTCCGACACTGTCAGTCCTCAGCTGCGCACGCTGGTCGGCCCGCTCGGTCGCATTCCGCTCGACGACCCGACCGCGATGCCCGTGTCGACAGCGCCGCCTTCCACGCTGCTTGTGTCGACGCCGTCGCGTCGGCGGCTGCGCACGCGCGTGACGGACGCGGCGCTGGACAACGCGGCCGCGCGCGCGCGGTTCCTCGTGCGTTGCGCGCACACGCCGCCGCCCGCGGCCTCAGACGGGGAGCTCATCCTGCGCGTCGGTGACGTCGTGGCCGTCGAGCATGTCGGCTCCGACGCGTGGGCCGACGGATGCAACTACACCCTCGCCCACGAGCGCGGCCTGCGCGAAGGCCTGCGCGGCCGCTTCCCGCTGTTTGTCGTCGAGGTTGGCGAGCCCCTGATTGCGTCCGCCGACCGCGCCGGTTATGGGACTGCTTTTGGCGTATGAGGTTGTTTTTTTTTTTTTTTTTTCGCTTGCCCCGCCAGTTACCCTTTCGACCTTCTCAGCAAGCTTGTCTTGTAATCAAAATTGCATCGAAATAAATGAAAATTGAAGAGTTTCCGATGTTACGGTGTGGTGCACTCAAGGTGTCCCGAAAAACCTTGCCAAGCAGAACGAACCTCCTCAGTAATAACAAATTTATTTTCTGTGAACCCAATATCATCATCAATGTCTCGCGAATGAGGTAAAAACTGGCCAAGCGTGCTTAGAAAAAAGAAGGGCAAGAGGGGGAGGTTGGTGCATTCTATTCTATCCGTGCGGAGCAGACGGGTATGTGGTTGAAAAATGGTCGCTAGTGATTCGTCGAAGAATGCGCAGACGCGCCGGAATACAGCTATAAGCGACTGGATGCAAACGAGCTTGTGGAACTTGGCGGCGGCGGTGGCTGGTCACTCAGCTCCGCGAGGAATCCATCGTACTGGTACGGCATCGCCACCACACCAGATCCACCGGTAGCGCCGCTGCCTGCTACGGGGTAGTACAACGGGGCGTACTGGCCGAGATGCGGCGGCATGGGTGGCGGTGCGGCGTTGGCGATCGTCACGGTGCCCATCTTGACGCTGCCCTCGCGGACACTCGATCCGTAGCCACTGCCGCCGCCACTGCCGTCGTCACTGTCGAGGTCCATGTCTATCAGCGGCAGCTTCGGCCGCTCTTGCACGCCCGGCGGCGCCGCCGCCGGTTGGAGCACGGTCCCCTTCGCGTCGGCCCCGGTCGCCTCCATCCGCGCGCGCACCTGCGTGCTGCGCTCCAGTTCCACCAGCTCCGCCGCGCGCGCTTCGGCTGCTTGCTTTTGCTCCAGCAGCTCATTGATTCTGTTTTGTGAGTGGTCAGCATATTGGCGCGTTCGCGCGGGCCTTGGCAGAAAACAAAAAAAAAAGACTACTGCAAACCGTTTGTCGATTTCGTGGAACACATATTCTTTCAAACTCCCCCGGATCATGTAATAAAGAGGGAAATACGCAAAGGCCGCGGCAACAATTGCGCAGAACGAAATGAACCACACGGACAGCGAGGCCACAGTCAATCCAAGCGTTGCCACGCCGACGGTGTCGGAGGCTGGTCGCGTCTGTCCAAGACTGATCAGCACATTCAAGAACTGTACGAAAGGATTGTCGTAGCGATTCTCTTTCGGGATATAGATTGTCAGCAGATCGTACACTGTTGACAAAAATTAAGTGATTTTACCAAAAACAACTGGAGAAACAAAAACTGAACTGTTCAGCGCATTCACATACACGCGAGGGAATTCCGCTAAAAACAGCCGTCGCCAAGTTTTGGAAGTGAAGTGCACGAAAAACGCAAACCGGTCCGTGTTGTTCCGTGCGCTCAGAACTACCGCAAAAAAGCAGTAGTGCGGATATGATTTGAGCACGTAGTATCTGTACGCCACATGGTTTGTTAACGAGCGCGCAATGTCTCTACTTTGAACAACGCGCCAGCCCTTGTGGCAGTCCCACAACAGCAGTAAAAACGACATGATAATTGACGCAAGCAGAATCCACGGTCGTGCATGCGACGGTGCTAGCTTCGTGGTCCCCGAATTTAAGTTGCATATGATTCCGCTGATACCAGTCGCAGTGGCATAAGTGACCCCGGTGCAGTCGTAGCCCGGATTCAAAGTTCCAGCCTGTCCAAAATGTTAATTTCGCAACACAACCAATTGTCGAACCTGAATCAAGAGTGCCAAAATCGTCACGTCGGCAGTGTACACCAGAACGGACTTGAGCGTGAGGATAAAGACCAATGAGTAATTCAGCTTGGAGGTCCACGACTCGTTGATCTGGGCGGATGGATATGGATTGATCAGAGAAAGCATGTCAGAGTTTCACCAAGGGCAATGGACCGAACACGCGAACTCACAAAGTTATGGACGTCCAGATAGTCAAACTTGTGATCGGGATATTCTTCGCGCTGCCACTTGGCGGCCTCGTAGCAGGCCATCCGCCAGGCTTTGAAGTGCGACAGATATGGATATTTTGATGGGATGAAAAAAAACAACATACAAGCACAAAAATAAACCTCAATTCCACACCACCCATCCACAGCCCAAGCAAATGTCTATTGCTCTCCCCTCCGCGATTCGCCTCGCCGTGGCGGCCCTTGATACTGCGGCACGTTGCCACCGTTCCGTTGCCGCGGCCCAACGCTGGCCCCATTGACCCCCGAGTACCCGCCCGTGGCCTGCACGGGAGAGTTCACGTTACGACGATCTCCGGCCAGTTGAGATGAAGGCGGCGCCTTCGAGTACGAGCTGCTGTTGCTGCTAACAACGCTGACAACAGTGTTGCCGGCCGTTCGAGGACTGGCAGACCATCCCGGAGGTGGAGTCGATGCATATCCCCGAGGTGGATATGGTTGCCCCGGCGGTTGAGTGTACATGATGTCCATAAGGTTTTGCTGTGACGATGAAGAGTAGTTGTGCCCTGATGACCCATCGCTCTGGCCAGACGGCGTATCGCTGTTGTTGCTTCGAGCAAGACTTGGGTATCCGTTTATAACTCCAGGAGACCCAAATCCACCAACGGCAGGGGGCGGCGGAGGTTGACCACCCATCATCCCGTTGACATACGGCAACGGACTATTGCGGCCGTACATGCCTTGAGATGCTATAAATCCAGGTGCCATCATGCCAAATTGCGGTGGGGGGCCCGGCTGTGGTGGTGGCGGTGGATAAACAGGGTGCCCACTGTAGCCAGTGAACGTGCTGCCATATGCCGAGATTGAGTCGAAATCGGGTGCATCCAAATCCACCCCAACATCCGGAAGCGTCGGTCGCTGGGTAAGGCCCATAGGTGGCGCTGGTTTGAATGAGATTTCGGACCCATCCGCCGCTGCCCGCGCTTTCAGCTTTTCAATTCGTTCGAGCTCCGCAAGTTCAGCTTTACGGGCCTCCTCTGTGCGCTTGCGCGACTTTTTCTTCAGAAGTTCACTGATTCTGCATCATAATGGGTGGCGATCAGTTTCATAATTACCGACCAAAAAAAAAAAAGTTTTTCGTTCGCACCTCTTATCAATTTTGTGACAAACATATTCCTTCAAATTTCCACGGATAATATATAGCAACGGAAAGTAGACGAAGAAGGCAACCACGATGACGCAGAACGAGAAGAACCACATCATGATGGTGAAAGTCGACAAAATAGCAGCCGCCAGAGAGAGCCCGTTCGAGGCACGGGAAGCATACAGCTTGTCAAACGCAAAAAAGTATTGAACAATCGGATTCGAGTATTTGTAATCGCTCGGAATCAAGGTTGTGAGCACATCGTACATGTTCAAGGCGTTGATGTAGACACGAGGCAACTCGGCCAAGAACAGGCGTTTCCAAGATTTAAAGGCAAAGAAAACAAAGAAGGCAAGAACGTCTACAGTTTTGCGAGAGTTTAGAATCTCAGCAAAGAAACAGTAATGAGGATACGATTTCAAAACGTAGTAACGGTAAGCGACATGGTTGGTCAACGAGTACGATATATCACGTGACTTAATAACAATGCTGCCTTTCCTCCAATCGAGAAGCAGCAGAACCAGGGACATAATGATGGACGCCAGCAGAATCCAAGGCCTGGCAGCGGTCGGTGCTAGCATACTGGTGATGTCATGACCGGCACAGAAAAGTGACGCAACACTGGTGGAGATGCTAGTTGCAGAAGTAGAGTTACACTGGAACGTGGAAGAAAAGGCATTGCTCTCAATCATCAGTGCGAGGAGGGCCAGATCGGCAGTGTACACTAGTACGGACTTGACGGTGAGGAAGAAGATGAACGAGTAGTTGAGTTTGCGGGTCCAGCTGTCGTCGATCTGCATGGAGAGATACAACCGCATAAGAATGCATTCATGGGGGAGGGGGCGTGTCGCAGGGCAGGGGGCAGAGTGGCAGGGGAACCGACAGAACGAAGGAGGCGCCGAGACAACATGGCACTCACAAAGTCGTCGACGTCGATGTAGTCGAACTTGTGGTCGGGGAACTGCTCGCGCTGGCGCTTCCACTTTGCTGTTGCGCAGCAGCCGGTGGAAGGCGAGGAGGGCGTGGGATCGTCGGGGCCGTAGTCCATGTCCAGGGCGAAGGAGTGATTGGGGGGATGGTTGTCAATGAAAAACGAGAAATTGGCACTTGGCAGCGTTATGTGGCGTGCCACCACCGCCTTCGTCCCGGTCAGCACTGTCTCCCTGCCGCGACCGTGTCAGTCAGACATGGCACCATGAATACACTCTCGCGTTGCCTGTTTGTGCCGCTGCTTCTCACTACTCCCCGCCAGTTGGAATCAAATGGCACGACATTGCCCGTCTAACACCCCCGACTGGGAGGCTTCGCCGGTGTGTTTGCGCGCTTGTAGGGCAATTGTCCGTGTTTCTTTTTTCTTTTTTTTTATAGGTTTTTTTTTGTTTCTACTTGGCTTCCATCATCATCTTATCGCCGATAGATATTTTGTGCACAGCTGCAGAGCAGATCCACCGCACTGCACTAGCATCCAGCCAGAATGCAGCGGGCATTGCCAAGGGGTTTGATGCGAGGAGGGATGTTGGGAGATTGCATACAGAAGGCACTTTGGATTTTCAGATAGGGGGGCACTTGGCGGGTAGCAAACAGCAAGATGGCAAGCTGTGGAGAGAGTGGCTTGGAGTGCACTACAGTGTACAGGCGTACAGGTGTACAGTGGGGGGCGTGAGCAAGGAAGGGGAGTGAGAGTGGGGATTTGATTGGATGGTTTTTCATGGCAGGCAGGGTGGTTAGTAAAGATCTCCTTGTCAGCGTGTGTCCATTTCCATTTGGAGACGGCGGATCTGATTGATTTGCTGCCATCGCCACTCATCGCATCGCATCGCACCGCACGCATCGATTCGATTCGCACAGCCCCAGATTTCTTGGCCGCCCTGCCCTGCCCTGCCCTGCCCACTGTCGACTGTCCATCCGCCGTTCTTCCTCCCGTCCGTCCGTCCGTCTTCCCATGGAAGCAAACAACCCCCTCCCCTCCATCCACTCGCTGCTGCGCGAGATCAGGCACGCCCAGGACGATGCCAATGTCCCCGTCCCCGCCCCTGCCCCTGCCCCTGCCCCCGCCGCCCATCCCTACCCACCAGTCGCAGTCCCTTCGTCCTTCCCGCCGCCCGCCGACGGCCAGTCTTCTCGCTTGCGCTACTTATCCTCTGCCTCTGCCACTGCCGCCCAGTCCTGGGGTCCCGCATATGACCCTTACAAAGGCCAGCCCCAGCCTGCACCCGTTCAGTCCACCACATTTGCTGCTGCACCCGTACCCTTGCAGCTGCAGTGCACCAGCTGCGGCGTGTTTTCGAGCTCTCAATGGTGGACGGGCTTGTGTGGCGAGACTCTGTGCAATTTTTGTGGTGAGTCCTCCTCCCCCCCACCCGCATCTCTTACTAAACATCCTCCCCAGTGGACAAGGTTCGCAACGCCCGTCAGTTCCAGCCTCAGCACCAGAATGTTCATCAATTCATCGCTTCTGGCGCGTCTTTCCAGTCTCCCGCCGCTCCTCCACTTATGTCGCACCGCTCTTACACTGCTCCGTACCCGAGCAAGCCAAACAACCAAATAGCGACCCCCCATCAAACTCCTCCTACCTTGAAGGCTTCTGTTCGTAACAACAGTGCCACGAGAGGAGGCTCCGCCAGTGGAAAGCGTTTAGCCCAGAAGGACGGAAAAACTGTGGAAGTAAGCCGATCTGGAGAGATAATGATTTGCGCAAACTGTGGTGCCACCAAAACACCTCTCTGGCGACGCGATACTCAAGCGCGTCCCATCTGCAATGCGTGCGGATTATACTTCAGATTGCATAAAGTCACTCGACCTGTCTCCTTCAAAAGCTCAAACTCTCCTGCCTCTTCTGTCGTCGGTGCATCCAATGAGGGCATTTCGAAAGCAGATGGAATGGACTGTTCCACGAGTGACTTGGGCCCTACTTCTGCTCCTGCTTCATCACTTGGATCCTCAAGCCAGTTGGGGATGTTGCCTGACACTTCAAGCAATGTCGGAATAACTGATATGGGGTCATCGCCTTTTTCTGTTGCGTCTTTGGTCGATGGTCAAAGTGACGTTAGCCTGCGAAATTCTGATTCATTGATGCTGTTGGTAAATGTATCGGAAAATCTCTGATTTTGGGAGCTACGAATTTGAATGATCCACAAGCAACATGCAAATATGAAGCCGAAAGACGCTGTTGAGCGCCTTTTTTTTTCTCTTTCTTCTTTTAATTTATATTTTATTTTTGGAGTTATATTTCGTTCCTCATATTTCTGGAATAAACTCTCATGAGCGATGTAAAAGATTTTGCTGAAACCCAGGATGCCTAGTCTAATCAAGAGAAAAAGTACACGCACAGAATGTAAATAGTACTAATAAAAATAAACAACACGATGCCGCCGCAAACGGCATCCACCAGTGACGATGGCGAAAAGATCCGCGAGAAGGAAAAGGAAATTATGTGAGCGACTATTCTCTTGCTTTTTTGGCCTCTGGCTAACGTCTCCTACGCAAGAGCCATAATTGCCGACAGAGCCAACCTCCTTCGAGATCTGTTCGCCCTCGAAAGCCAACCCCACGGAAGTATAACAGACTTCTTACTTAGTCACCGTATCCATGAGTGAGCCTCAGCAATTGTACTTCTGTTCTTCTCATCGTCATGATACACTAGGCTTCTCGTCACTCCGTCTTTGTCCCACCTGCTTCCTCTCCTCGATCCCTTCCAGCTTTATTCATATCCCAAAGCAATCGCCCCCTCGACGGACTTGCAACTGAGAGCGAAGGTTTGCCTTTGCATCCGATCGTTTTGTCGCACTTTTTTTTTTTTTTTTTCTTTTTTATTTCTTTTCTCAACACTTGCCAATGCAGTCCGTGAAACTTCCAGTTCGTCTGAAGCCATCGAAATCGCATCGCCAAACACGCGCAAAATCATCCACACCGGGTTCATTATATGCCTTTCAACTCAAAACGCAAGGGTTACCGCTTTGTCGACTGTTGAGCAGCGCACACAAGGTCGTGTCCACAAAAGACTGGCAGGTACAAATTCATTCTTGTGGCGTGGTCGAAGACGTGTTTTTGATCCGTCGCGTTTTGTGTTTTTTTTTTTTTTTTTCCTTCAGCTTGCGCGCGAGGAGGCGAAGCAACTCAAAGTCCTGTCCCGCATCGACGAACTCAAGGCGTCGAATCTCTGGTCATTTCGGCAACTCAAGCGTGCGCCGGCTCCAAAGCGCGCGCCGGCTGCGTGGGATATGCTCCTCCGGGAGATGGAGTGGATGAGCGAAGACTTTCGCCAGGAACGCCGCTGGAAAATCGCCATGGCGCGCGTCGTGGCGGGCTGGATCATGGACTGGCATGCTTCTGCGGACAAATCGCTGCTATGTGTTCGTGTCCGCGCGCACAGCACCGAAATCCCCCGCGAAACGAAGCATTCATCGCCGCAATCGACCGCTTTGCCGAGTCAAGATACCCTGGAGCTGATGGACGAAAACCAGGCGGACGAAGCAGGCAGGTCCGATGGTCTGCGAGAGTCTCAAGACAGCACCCTTGACACACAGTTGAATTTCGTTGAAACCCAGAATTCCGAAGCTGCGGGGGGTTCTATTTCTGACACCCTCATGGTAGAGACAACCCAACCCATAGAAGAGCGGGTTTCGAATCAATCCGGCAGCAATGTGATTCTAAGTTTTGATGTGGACAATCTGCGTTTTTCGGCCGTGGAGGACATACCAATTTCTCAAATAGTCCAGGACATTACCGCGAATAGCTCGGTATATGGCCCGCCACCTTTGCTGGAATCTGTCTCCACACCTGCTGCGAGCTCATTTTTGGACGGCTCAACAGAGGATTTTGAAGGAATCGTTCCGTTATCCACATTTTTCCACTCCAAATATGTTGCAAAGGACTATTCATTGTGGGATGAATGGGGTAGATTATTGAGTGATGACGAAGGACAGGATTTAATGCCGCAAACTGCAATTAAACATGTAGAAGTTAGCGATACCACGAGCTTTTCCTGTTGAGTGTCATTTAAATTTGTTTTAATGGGCTCTACAATTTTTTTTTCCCCAGCAATTTTCACTGGAAAAGCCTTAAGCTCGCATACCGATGAAGATGCCAGCCCTAAACACGATGAAACCGCTTTGGCACAGCAACCAACGAGCGTTGCTTCCGCACTTCCCACCGCTAGCACGGCAATTTCCTCAACAACCGTTGCCGCTGCGGCTTTTGCGGTCCAGAAACAACCTTGGACAGCTGATGAAGACGCGTTACTCCTCAAAATTGCTTCTGAAGCACCTGGAAACTATGTGCTTATATCCGATGCCTTATCTTACATGCATGTGGGACTCATCACCGGAGCTGCGTGTCGAAGGGGGGAGAAAGATTGCGAGATGAGATTGAAAGAGCTGGAAAACGCGAACCCGTCGAGCGTCGATCCGTCTGCAAACAGTTCTGTGCTCGGAGTTTCTTCAGTTCCATCCGGGGTACCTGCAGGTGCGTCTGCTGCCCAGAATCTGCCGGCGACGAGTTCGGCCGGTCCCTCCGCTGCAGCTGATGCGTCGAAGAGATTCGGAAGACTGTTGGGCGTTTTCGAATTTGTTGTTATGCGTAGCAGACTTCGTCAAAAGAGTTGAGTAGAGTTGCTGAACAGATTTTGAAAACTAATTCTTGCCCGCGTTCTCTATCAGACAAAACCCAAGCAACCGCTGCTATGACTCCCAGCGGGTCGCGCATTGTAAATCTAGCCGCGCATGAAACGCACAAGCAAGCGCAAGAAAACGCCGGTGTTTTTATTACTGAGCCAGGAGCAACGCAGCCAGCGCAGCCTGCTAGTGTGGCGGGATTGGGCGGCGCACAACCCCAAGTGCCTCTTCAGCAGCCCCTCGGACCGGGAGAAATAAGTTTGATGAAGGAAAGTCGAGAGCGCGAATTCGATCTGCACCAGCAGAATGCGCGGCTTATGAGTGCCGCCAGAATGGTTGGTGTTCAATTCTCTTTTTCTTTTTCTGGCTTTTGGTTGCCTGTTTCCTCTCTTTTTGTGTTTGTTTTCACTGATTTCTTGCAGCCTTTGCTCCCAGGAATTCCAGGGCGTCCAGCTGCTGTTCCTGGAATCCCATTCATGCACTTTGCTGCCGCACAGCAAATGCAGCAACAGCAACTTCAGCAACAACAACTCAATCAGCTGCGCACGGCTTCTGTGCCAACTAGCACCCGTGGTGCAACTCCAGCAAGTGCAAGTAACATGGCCACGGCGGCGAATGGCACGAGTGGTATGGTGTTCTTGCATTGTTTTTTATCCAACGCAATGTTTCAGCAACACCCTCAAATGGCATTCCGAGCACACCAATGCCACAGCAGGCACGTACACAGTCAAGCACGAATGCTGCTTCTGCGGCAACGACAGCCCCTCTTCCAGGTCCAGCCACACCAGGCGGTGGTGGAGCAGGGACGCCAACAACTTCCGGCGCAGTGTCGAGCGCCCCAAATCTGTCGGTTGCAGAACAGTTGCAGCAGCAGCAAATGCTCGCTGCTGCAAATACGCGGCGAATGATGGGCTTGTCGCCTGGTGGGTTCAAACGGATTCGCCGGACTCAACCGCGGTGCCACAAATTTACCCAGTTTTCAGGCTCTCCTGACGGCGGCGCATTGGCAATGCAACAAATGCAAATGACGCAAATGCAGATGCTCGCGGCACGACAAATGCTCCAGCAGCAGCAGCACCAGCAGCTGGCTGCTGCTGCTGCGGCTTCCGCCGCGGGGCGTCCGGCTCCCGCTGGTTTCTCAGGCGATGTGTCGGCACAAACGGCGGCACTAATTGCCATGCAAAATGCCGCGGCGAGGGCCGCCAGCGGGCAAATGGTTAGTCACGATTTTGTTATTTGTTACTTTTTTTTTTTGGTTTTTTGGCTTTTTCTTTCTTAACGGCATCATCAATCCAACCTAGCCACTGGACCCGCGGCAACTAGCACTGTTCCAGCAGCAACAGATGATTGCCGCTCTCACGGCCGTCGCGGCGGGAAACAACGCTGGTGCTGCGGCCGGCACCAATCCTGCTGCGGGCGCCAACGGACCCGCTATGCCATCAGCATCCGCGCCTGCTAATCAAGCTGCTGGTGGCACGAGCGCCAACGCACCAAGCGCGTCTTCTGCTGCTGCAACCAAGGTCTTTGATCTTATTTCTCGTGTTTGTGTTGTTTTGAACCGCGTGGACAGAAAGAAGCAGGTGGGACGCGCGTGAAAGCGTCTCCTGCTGTGAAGCACGCGCCGGAGGCGACGAAGGCCGAACAAAGAGCGCAGCAGGCGGCGGCGGCAAGAAGTCGGCCGGCAAAGAAACCGAAAAAGACTGTGCAGCAGGAGGAAGAGGAGGAGGAAGAAGAGGACGACGACGACGAAGAGGACGAAGAGGAGGAGTTTGACGAGAAGCTGCTGGAGGAGGATGGGGACGACGACGACGAGGACGACGACGATGTTGAGGACGACCAGCCCGCGCGAAGGAAAGCGTCTCGGCGCGATAAGGATGCTGGTCGCCGTACCAGCGCGGCGGGTGCTCCTGGGGCGGGGCTTAAAAGGAAGCAGTGAATAGTGAATTTATACTTTTAATGGCTTCAATCAGATCGAAAAAGTCTTAAGACATTGTTAATTCCTCTAACCCCCCCTCCCACCCCAAAAATTACGCGGTGTCAGTTGAGACTTTATTCGGGTCCGTATGGTCAAATTCAGCGATGGGGTCAGCGAGAATACTGGGCAACAAGTAGAAAAGCATGAAGACAAATTCGGGAGCGATGGTAAACGCATAGAAGTATCCTTCGTCATTGGCACCACCGTTGTAGTTCTTGTAGAGAGTGAAAGCAATTTTGAGCACAAGGAGAAGGCCTTGAATGAGCAGCACCCAAGAAAATTGCGAGAATCTCGGATTGAACAGAAGAAAGCGGATAACAGCAAGTGTCGGGATGATGCTGACCAGAGCCAAGATCCAGTACGCGGCATCACGCATCGTTTGCTCCGAAGATGTGATTGCGGCAGGCAAGTTGGGAAGGTACAGGTTGAGGTAAGCAATAATCAGCGCCACAGCCACCAGGTACACAATGTTGAGGACGCGGTCGATGCGAGAGTAGGGAAAATTGGGATTAATGTTGTGGATACTGTTTTGTTCCCAGATTAGAAAACCAATTTTTTTTTCCGAGGTACTGAATTGTCACTAACCAGATCAAAACTCCACGAACGAAGACTTTGACAAGCGGCAGGTAGCCGATGGACGAAAATACCATGGCGGTGACGACGAGCCCGAGGCTCGTGCCATTGGTGCCAATGAGGGCTACGACCCTGAGAATAAAGGCGACGAGGCGCAGCGCTGCCCAACCAATAAGGAAGTAGTAGACGGATCTGCGGACGGGCCGGAAGAAGGCATTGTACACGATGGCGGCCAGGAACACGGCCGACACCGCGGTGAACGCCGCGGCGGCGGGAAGCGACGAGAAGTAGAAGGCATTGCGTGCCCAGTCAAAGCCCGGCGGAAGCGACATAATTGGAATGGAAATGGAATGATTGCATGGGTGATTGGCATTTCCTTTTCTGTGGCCAGGCGCCGCCGCCAGCGCCAGCCCCCAACGGAGTCGAACCCTTGCCGCCGTCTCCGAACAGGAGAAGGTGCTTCCATGAAATGATCTTTTGCCGATTGCACTGCTGTGCGGGAGACATAAAAGAGAGAGGGATGGATGAATAGGAACCCTGGAACTAGGTCGCAGGAAGGACGCACACTCTTGCTGGCGAACCCCAACTCCTTGCTGCTTTGCGCAACAATCAGACGCCCATCCGAAAGCAACTCAACGAGGAGTTCCAACGAGGAGCTCAATGTTTTACGCTGGTTGGTAGCATTATGTTGGAAATTTCGACTGTGTGTGGGGGAAGTCCCGCCTAAGAAAATCCTGCGAGCGACAGCAAGGACCTGCGGGATTCGCAAATCTGCTCCGCTGTTCGTTTCGGTCGACATTCCGCCATGGCTGCACCGCATTGCTTTCATTATCTTAAGTGGCTTTTGGCAGCGCTGATTACACTGCGCAAGCGAAGCCATGGCAAGCCTGGGAATAAGCGAAGATGCAACCAACTGCACTAGAGGTCTCGATGCTTCGTGATCGTTATCGTTGCTCTTCCAACAGCAGTTCATGACATCTGCGCTAATGGATGGGAAAGAAATGTCGGGAGCATAGAAGGTGCAAATCATGCGCTGCTTTGGGCGAGTGCTAGCGTGCAATGCACCTTTCAGTACATGCGTTTGGTCAGGACACGTTTCGATGTTTTCGAATGTGAGAAACAAGCGTCAACGCATGTGACTGCGTCTCCTGCTGTGAAAAAATGAATCGAATGTGAATGCTAATTAGTAAACCGAATGTGTAATGCCGGCCAACAAGCCACTTGGAGCTTTTAATAGCTTTAAACACATTTTCAACTTCAAACCGACACCAGTCCCCACATGCCCCCATTCTGCGTGGTATCAGTCATATCAGTGTGATCCAAGAACGCAATGGGGTCTGCAAGAGCACTTGGGAACAGGTAAAAAAACATGAACACGAATTCAGGGACAATTGTGAACGCATAGAAGTATCCTTCGTCATTGGCACCACCGTTGTAGTTCTTGTAGAGAGTGAAAGCAATTTTGAGCACAAGGAGAAGGCCTTGAACGAGCAGCACCCAAGAAAATTGCGAGAATCTCGGATTGAACAGAAGAAGGCAGATAACAGCAAGTGTCGGGATGATGCTGACTAGAGCCAAGATCCAGTACGCGGCATCACGCATCATTTGCTCCGAAGGTGTGATTGCGGCAGGCAAGTTGGGGAGGTACATATTAAGATATGCAATGATCAGGGCCACAGCAACCACGTAAACTTTGTTGAGAAAGCGGTCGACACGAGCGTAAGGAAAACTTGGATAAAGGTCTTGAATGCTGCATTTTTTCAGTTTAGAAGAGCTGTCTCAGTGTTGAATCAGCATTACCAAATCAACACGCTGCGCACGAAGACTTTCACAAGGGGAAGGTAACCGATGGACGAAAACACCACGGCTATGATGACAAGCGAGAGGTTGGTCCCGTTGTTGCCAATGAGGGAAACGGCTCTGAGAATAAAGGCGACGAGGCGCAGCACGGCCCAGACTATCAGAAAGTAGTAGGCGCGCCTGGACACCGGCCCGAAGAACGCGTTGCACACGAGTGCCACCGCGAAGCCCGCCGATACCACGCCGAACACGACGGCTGCCGGCATCGACGAGAAGTAGAAAGCGTTGCGCGCCCAGTCATAACCAGTGGACATTAATCGGTGTGATGTGAGTTAAGTTGCTGCGAACAATTTTGATTTGGAAATGTCCAGAGCGGCCGGCTTTTTGAAGACTGGCGCCGCCCCGTGCCGCCCCAGCGCTGGGAGTCGAACCCTGCATCATATATATGGCGCCGCTCTGCTCCTTCGACGTTCATTCATTATGGATTCAATTCTGGCACTACACACCGGAATAAGAAAATGACGGCATTTCGGCTCTCCGAATAAAACGAAACAGGATGCGATGCCCCAGATCCGTTGGAACACCTGACAGATATATTACCCACCAAATAAAACAACGCAGTATTACTTCTACCCTCGTGCTGTTTCATGGCATTCTTTCAGCCGCCGTATTTCAAAACAAGCATAATGAGCCCATGGCGACGTTTTGCTTTTTCTGTTTCTGCGTGAGCGATTTACGAATCCGGGAAACGCGGGGGGTCACTAGGAATATACTGTTTGCCTTGCAGTGAAAGATGACAGGAGTCCTTTTCAACATGTCTTCAATCGTAGCACCTCTCTGTTAGTATATGGACACATTTTCTTCCACAGGCCTTTCTGACACATCGCCCTTACATTCGGAGTGAACTGAAACCAAAATGTGTTTGAAAAGACACTCCTATATTTCATATCTGCGTTTGACAACCCATCACAATCGGAATTTTGCTGGAAAGAGTGCCTTGCCATGGAAAGAAAATATTTTGCATATTGCAAAAGAAACTCTCAACTGTCAACGATATAATGTATCTGACAGATGATGAGATCGCACCGCTTCGGACGTTCCTTCTCTGCCGCGGTTGAAGAAGGTGCTTGCGGCAAACAGCCGGATATTGGTCATTTCGCGGCATCCTGCACTGCCGCATAATGCGCCACTCGATTTGGTTGGACTAATTCCCGCAACCTGAACGCGTCACGTTTGCAGTATGGCGTGGTTGAAAACAGCTGGTTCGGATATTTGTGAGTAAGTGTCGACAAAAAGCCAATTGAAATATATGGAAGGCAATCTTGTAAAAGATGCTGCGGCGGCAGCCAGATGATGGAAGTCTCCAATCAAAAGGAAAGCATTATAAACTGCCTCACTGCAAAGCCCTTTATTGACCTTTCCATTTGATCAACCCATAAAGCATCATTCAAACCCCTCCTTAGGCAACGAGAGTCGATGCAGTCGCGGCCTCGCTGTAAAAAAGTTATACACATTTAGTCATGGCAATAGACGACAAGAGCAGAGCAAGCAAACGAGTTTCCTCGGTTTGCAAACCACAAAGCACTGTCCATGAACTCATAGCAATTGCGAGAAGCAAGCATATGAATAAGGAACTTGAATGGACGCACATATGATGGTATCACCCAAGCAATATGTGTGCGGTCCTCTTCATGTTCCCACGAACGGATAGCGCACAACAGAAAAAAAAAGGGCGAAACGACTGGTACTCAACTATTTCCAGTTGGGGGCGATCTGTCCTGCAGTCTTGTAGTAACGTGCAAGACGGTGGACACGAGATTCGATCAAAATAAGTCTGAACTTCGAGTCCATGTCCTTTCTGTTGCGCTCAAGGTGCTTGCGAACAGCGACGGCCTTCTTGATCAGGTGATACAAGTCCTCAGGAATCTCTGGGGCAAGACCATTGCCCTTCAGAATACGAAGAATCTTGTTTCCGGTAACGAAGCGGACCTGTGTAACGTGCAAATCAGAAAATCCATGAGCCCTGCTATGAGGCTAGACATAGTAAACGCACCTGGGCAACACCGTGGGAATCACGAAGGATGACACCGATTTGGGATGGTGTAAGGCCCTTCTTGGCCAGCTTGCAGATTGACTCAACAACCTCCTCCGGGGTGGTCTTCACCCACGAGGCGGGAGTTCTGCGGTACGGGAGGGCACTGGAGGAGATACCCTTGCCTGGAGCATGCATGCGACCCATTTTTGCTGATTTGCTGTGATGTATATTGTCAGCTCAGGGAAACATCCAATATTGGCCACACGGGATATCTTTGATGATGAACAAAGATGAAGATGGTCGGTTGAGCGTAGGGGATGGCGATGGCGGTGGGGATGGTGCACGGGCAGCAGGGACACACCTGCTGTGGACTTTGACAAGAAAAGAAAGGACAATGAATTGTTTCAAGCCATCCCTTTCTTCTTCAGCCGCGCAGCCTGGACCTCCTTCTTCAGCTTCAAATACTTCTTCCGACGCTCGGGCACCGCAATCTCCCGCAGCGTGACGCCCCGCTTGTACCATTCGCGCCACTGCAAAATATACTTGCGCTTCCGGACAGGGATTGCAAGCTCGTCTGCCATCTCTTCCGTGGTTGCCGTGAACAGATGGTCCCATGATTTGAATTTGTCCGCAACGTCGGCTGTGGCGCGACCGATTGCGGCGAGGAATTGCTTGGGAGTTTCGATGCCGTCTGGGGATGAACAGACAGATTTAGTCAGGAATCGGCCTGGGTGCATTATACGAAAGAAATATGCGGCAGGCATGCAGGCAGTGGGTACCTCGTGGCGGTGGTACGAAGGCGGCGCGCTTCTTGTCGGAGAGCGCGAGGTAACGGGAGGTCTGGGCCCAGCCGGCCACGGACGCCGTGACGATGGGGCGCGACGCGGTCAGCAATGCGGAGAAGGGTCGCGGCGCGCAGCTTGCAAAGGCGGCGATGGGTCGGTTCATCGATCGCAGCTGGGACGTGCTGGTGGGTGCTGCTTCTTTTCTTTTTTGTTACTCGCCACAGTGAACCATGTTATTTCGGCTGTCCTCAGTGCGCGCCCTCCCCACATGGCGCTTCGCAGCCCGCACATCCCGCCGCGTCCAGTCCACACGCAGTCTGCATGTGTCGCTGGCCGCTGGTTCTCTGGCTGTCACCGCTGTGCTTGTGCGCTCAACCAATCCTTCTTGCGAATGGGCGCCCGTCCTCGAAGTTCTCCCGCAAGACGCCGTTAACTCGAAAATAACACTCCGTGTCCACGAAAACGTCGAAAAGCTTGCATCTCCTGTGTTGACTACAAGTGTTTTCCGCATTGTTCGCGTCGCGTTGCGCGGAATAACCCTTCTCGCACTTTTCACTCCCGTCGCGTTGGCGCTGCCTGTGTGGTTGTTCATGAAATTTGTTTCCGCAAAGGGGCTGATAACCCAAGGAAACGTTGCCAATGAGGACTGGTTCCTCAAACTTGCAACAATTACTTGCTCAAAAGCAGGTAGTTGAATTCACAACCTTTGTCAAAGACTCAATCGCAATCAAAAGGACCTGTTTTCATCAAACTGTGCCAATGGATATCGATGCGCGAGGACATATTTCCACGTGACGTGTGTGCTGCATTTGCACGCCTCCAGAGCAGCGCGCCCTCGCACTCTTTCTCTGCGACAGTCGCGCAGATTGAAAACATGCTCAATGACCCTGCGTGCGGATTCGTTTCTCTCTCCGAAAAAGATTTAAATCGAAGACTGCACGTGTATGACGTGTTTGAACGTCTTGATGCTGAGCCGGTAGGCGTTGGCGCTGTCGCACAAGTGCATCGCGGCAAACTGCGCTCGGAGTTTGCTGCAGCAGTTGCGAACGATCGGGAACAAAGCGGCGATGTTGCCATCAAGGTTCTTCATCCCGGTGTGGCAGAAGCAATGGAAAGAGACCTGGTCCTTTTACAAGCTGCTGGATGGGCTGCCGCTCGAATTATTCCTGGAGCCGAATTTTTGGCTGTGGAAGAGGAAATTTCCACCTTTGCGCAGATGATGCATTCGCAAATGGACTTGACTGTCGAATTCCATAATCTCCTCCGTTTCAGACGGAATTTTGAAAATTCCTCGACCAAACATTCTGCTATAGAAACAACATTGCCTCTTTCCTTTCCGGAGCCTCTGTTTACACCAAATCGGAATGTGTTGATTGAAAGATTTTGCCCTGGAATTCTGTTTTCAAAAATAGCAGAAACAGGCGGAACTGTTTTTGACGATGAACTTGTTCGAATTGGTCTTCCTGCTTTTATTGTAAGCCGCTGCTGCATCTTCAACAATTTTCCTTTCCACGACTGATTTCCTTTTGCCACAGAGAATGATCGCCGCGCACAACTTTGTTCATGCAGATTTGCACGGCGGAAACGTCTTACTGACGTTGACACGATCTTCAAAAGATGGTCACCAGCTGTTTGCGCCAGAAAATACGTTGGAGTCGATAAGCCGGGCTGACCCACAAGCGCGCGCCGCGCTTCTAGCATCGCTGAAACAGCAAGGGTACCGACCGCATCTCGTGTTTCTCGATGTTGGTCTGACTTCGACATTGACGCCGCGCAGTCTGGATAATATGCGCGAAGTATTTTCGGCGTTCGTGGAGAACGACCCGCGGCGGGCAGTGCAGGCACTGGTCTCGCGTTGCAGAGCACCAGGACGCGTCGTGGACGTGGTTCTGGCGGAGCAAACGCTGGCGCATCTGACGGCGCATGTGCATGGAGACGGCGGCGGAAGCGGTCGGCTGATGTTAAGCGAGCTCCGCAGCGCGGAGGTGATGCGCGGCGCCGCACGGTTTTTCCGGCGGCACCGTATCAGGCTCGACGGCGACTGGGCGGGACTGTTTGTCGCGGCGGTGCTGGTCGAAGGTGTTGCACGCCGGATGGGCGGCGACGTCGATGTGTTGGAGATTCTGGTCGAAGAGATGGGTGCCGTCAACTTCGATTAGCAACTTGAATTTGAATTAAAATGGTGACTGCAGCTTCCACTTCGCCTCTTCTGCTCGGCTTAAAAGGCCGTGTCTCGCACCTGCACTCGCGCGTTGTGCTTGCATGGGCGCATGATATGAACTGGACAGGCTTCAGGGTCCTGGCCGCTTTAGACTCTGCACTGACGTCCCTTCCGCTACAATCGGAGTTCGGCGAGCTCACAAACAACATGGAACTTGGCGTCGACATAGCAATCACCAACTATCCGTCTTTAGAGGTTGGGCTCGTCTTTCTGTAAAAAAGGTTTAAAAACACAAAACACCGCAGCTCTCCGTCATCCGTGTGGGCCCATTTCCGATCTCATCCTCGCGGATACACATCGCATCTGCACTTGCATATCTCTTTAGATCAGAAAACGTAAAGAATGTGCTGGTGGTAGCTGCCCTCAACATCGCAGTGCGCAGCGACGGGGTGCTGCCAACCACGGTCTTGCATGCGGCTAGAGGTGCCACACCGCTACCTATACCGGCAGACGTTGCCAACGCAGTGATGCCGCTTCCGCAGTCTGAACCGCTGAATGACCTATTTCTTAGTGCTCTGGCGCTGCTGATGCGGATGCACGCGTCAGAGATGACGACGCAAGTGGTGGCAGTCAGTGCGAAGCGCGAGCGCAGCTTGGAGACCGGCGAGCTCATGCGCGGGCTTGCGGGACGCGTCAGCGAGTGTGACGCGGGAATATTGCCGCTGGCTGAAGTAACGGCGCGAATTATCGGCTTGGACGCAGCTGCTGTGGCCCGAGTGGCGGGTAACGTGAAATCTGCGGTGGTTTGCGGCCCCAAGGCATTCACAGCGTCAGCGATGGAGGGCATGGGTGCCACCGAGGACGGTCGTGGAGACCTGATGTACTTGTGATTGTCGGTTCTCATTGGCTGTGCATGGAGATTCGATTATATTGGAATGCAATCCGAATTGAAGAAATGATTGGCTTGGAGCCCAGTGCGCTCGTCAAGCCAATCGAACCATTTTGTGAACCTCCATTCTATGTCTGTCGCACACACGCTATCTATCCCCGCTGCCATTCGAAGGAGGAATATGCGACGATGAACGGCGTTTTACTCGATCATTCACATCCGCGACGCGACCTGATTCTTTCCACGGCGCGAGCATGACCCATTTCCACTCACCTGACACCTTCGTCGGCTCTGCCAGAGCACCTTAACGATATGTAGCTTAACTTTTTTTCCGCGAATCCCGCTGGACGTGCCGTTGAAGGTTTCGGCGCGTGTCTTGAAGCGGAGAGAGCGAAATTCCAAGCACACCCGCCGGCACGCGTCAGGGTTGAGCGCGCTGCAGTTGGAAGGCTGTAGCCGCTGTATGACAAGGATTAGCATCAATAATGGGTCAGCCCATGACCGGTTGGATATAGGCGCGCGAAGCTATCGCACTGCAAATTTTTTCGCGCACTCAAATTTTCGCCGTCAGTACAGCTTTTGGCCAGCAACTTTGTGAAATTCGATCTTCTTTCATTTCCCATCACTGCAGACCGATGCGAAACTCTTCCAAAATTGCAACGTTACATGAGTTCGAGTCCACTTCTCGAAACTGTCTCGACGGTATTCGGCCGCAGAGAACCAGAGAACTGTTACGCTCTCATGAATTTCTTCAATGAACACTGCGAAGAATGGGAGTTCATTCAGTTGGGTGGACAAACTTCGGTACACTCTTCTGGAAAAAATCAAGGAAATTTTCACACCAACCTGGCGAACCGAGTTTTGTGCGTCGGACTGCAGTATCCATGTTAATACGCAGTTAGCAACATTTTTTAATCTTGGACAAATAGCATGATGCACAGTTGGAGATGTGGTAATGTTTTTGTTTTCACTCGCAAGCAATTGTCCGTTGTCCTCCCGCTTTTTTTCCCTTGCAAAAAAGTGGAACCGCGTTCAGGCGAGAAGGCCTTCGAACCCGTCGATGCTGGAATCGACACCAGAGGCAGCGACAACGCCATTGCCGACAATTTTTGCCAGCAGTGCGTAGACATCAACGGTGCGAATAACAGTGCTGCTGGTCGCGGTGCCTTTGGCAACAAATGCCGGACCATAGCCAGCAAACACGGCCTGCATGCTCGCCAGTGTGTTTAGATACCCAGCACTGCCAGCTGACACGGGCGCGTGTGGGTTTCCCAGAGTTCTGTATGCGAGAACAACGCCCTGCAACAAAATAATTCAATTATTGCAAAATTTTCATATGAGCAAACCTCGGCCGGAAGAAGCAGAATATCAGGAACCCTGTCTCCACCACCTTGGAATCCTGGCGCATCATTGACGCCCTTTACATAAGCGGTGAGGGTTCCCGCGAAGTTGGCCAAGTTTGCTTGGAAGGCAGACATATTGAAGCTTGAGCTTGTGTACAAATATGCCATAGGTCTGTTCTGGACAACAGTAGCACTTGTTATGTCAAACAGATCTTCGTAGTAAAGCACGACTGAGTTGTTGACAGCAGCCATTCCGTGATCAGATACTGCAATTACATTGCATGTGCCAGAATAGCTTTTCACAGCATCCACGATAATTTGGAAAGCACTGTCCACAGACGAAAGATTCGGTTTAATAGTCTGAAACATGGTGTGAATGACAAAAGCAGCAAAATGTTCAAATTATACACTGCCTGTTGGCCCCACAGCGGTGCCAGAGACGTCCATGGCGCGAAAATGAGTTGCAATGAACAGCGGGGTCACAATTGCTTCTCCTCCTGCACCAATTCCCTTTGTCCAGTTTGCAACTACGTGCGCTCTGTATGAGTCAGACTGAGATGTGTTGAACGCGTACTGATATGTTGGAGAGATAGAATTGATTCCAGCTTCAGATCCTGGCCATCCAACGGTGCCTGATGCATACCCAGCAGCTTGAATGCTTTGCCAAAACTGTCACAAATGTTTGTCAACGAAACGTAGGAAATAAAGCCAGCCAAACCGGAGTTCCACCCCAAAAGTTAGGATTATCGACCGAAGCGTAAGAGTTGTTGCGACTGAATGAACTTACGTATTGGGCATTGATTTGTGTCGAGTGGAAGTAGTCACCGACAATTCCGTGGTTAACTGGAAGCAAACCTGAAACCATAGAGTACTGGTTTGGGAAAGACTGCGCGGGAAACACAGGCTGCATTGAACTAACAGCGGATGACTGGAAGAATGCGTAGATGTTTGGCGTATCCGTTTCAGAGATATAGTCCATGAGGAAGCCATCAATACCAACAAGAAGAGTCAGCGACGCCGCTGACTTCGTGCCACCCGAATTGCTACTGTTGTTGCTGTTGTTGCGGGCGAGGGGAATGGAAATGCCGAGCACAAGCGCAAGTACGATAGTGACGACAACGGCAGCGGCTATGGCGACTTGCCTGCGGGTGAGTGTGGTCCGTATGCCAGTCTGCCAAGAATACGGGGTAATGTAAGATGGAGTGAAATTGCGATTGCAAGCGGTGGGGATTAGGAAACGGCTTGGGGCAGGCGGGGGCACCCACGGCGACTGCGGCTTCGGAGCGACGCTTGGTGCCGAGAATGGCGGCAAACAGCGCGCCGTTGCGCCTGGTTACGCCCTCCTCGCGCTGCGTATCCAGATCGATCGATGGGGCCATCGCACGTGGAGACCGCAATTGAGAACAAGTTTGGAACACAGTCAGCAACGGTCGACCAACAACCGCCTCTCGCGCCCGCGCCGCGCCGGCGACAACACAACCTCCACATGCGCGTCGTTCTCGCTACCCTCAATTGCGTCGACCGCACATCCGCACAGATAGCAGCTTCGCCGAATGAGGCTGCGAAGTATTCCACTGTTTGCAACAGCAAATGCTCAAACGCTTGAGCGCACTGTCGACCCACAATTCAATATATCATCACTCTCTGGCACTAAGCAATTTTTTCATGCCATCGCGATTTATTAACGCAGAAAAAGGGCATCAAACGTCTTTGGATCCGGGAAGCGGCCGTCGCGCGCCAGCATCATATTTGTCCGACGGCGCGAATCGCTCAGTATAACGAATGCCGGCTTGTTGGCCGAGCGCGAGGGGGAGGAAGAAGAAGACGACGAAGCGATGGCCTCCGTCGTGTGCAGGTACCTGACCGGCACTTCGAGCGGCTTTGAAAATAGGGCGTGCGATGTGATGGAGACGGACGGGGATGCTGATGAGGAGACCATGGACACTGAGCGCACGAGACGCGACGTGAAGAGATGCACGCCAGTCAGGCATGCGGCGGCCATGCCGAGACAGACGGCGGCGGCGGCGCGGCGAGTGGCGGACGAGTCGGTAGGAACGAGGCCGCGCGCGCTCATGTCAGCGAGGTTGAGCCACAGCGGGATCTGGGCGACCCCGGCGGCAATGGCGAGTCGCGCACGGCGCAGCGACGGCGCACCTGCCTCGAACAGGATTTTCATTCCTTTTTAATATTTATGAAGCAGTCTTTCCTTTCACACGCGCCAGTTCGTGACAAGTCGGCGGCCGCCGACAGACATTACCGCACATTTAAGACTGTACACTTCATGGCGAAGACGCTGCAGCGAGCGCCCGGCGGCCGCGGGGGCGGATGGATAGGCGGCGTTGTTGAGCGCGTGGATTGGGAAACGGAAAGAAATGTCCGCGACGCGCCACGGCGGCGACCCGCACAGCTTCGCAAACACGCGCGACGTCCTTGTGCACAGCATCCACCTCGCCGTCGAATGCGACTTTGCTGCGTGCGAGCTTGTGGGCTGCGTGGCGCTCGAGTGCGCGCTGCTTGCCGACGGCGTGCGCGCGCTGGTCCTTGACACGAAGGCGCTGCGCATCCACTCGGTGCTGGTTGCGGACGCCCCCGCCGCATTTTCGCTCGACGCTCCGCACGACTGCTACGGCGCCGCGCTGCGCATCTCGCTGCCGCAGGGCCTGGCCGCCGGCAGCCGCGTTTCGGTCACGGTCCGCTACAGCACGTCGAAGGAGGGCTGCTCGGCCGCCCAGTGGCTGACTGCAAGGTTCGCGCCAGGCTGCTTTATTTGCGCGCGCGACCGCTGACTGCAGAAGCACAGCCAGACGGTCGGAAAGCGCCATCCGTACCTGTTCACGCAATGCCAGCCCATTTACGCGCGCACGCTCCTGCCCATCCAGGACACGCCGTTCGCCAAATTCAAATGCAAGTGTTTGGTTTGCAGCCGAGGCCCGTGCTTATGTGCTGCGCGTCTTGTTTTTTTTCAGACACGGCCGATATCACGTGTCCGTCCGAGCTTCGCGCTCTCATGTCGGCGGTTCTGACCGGCGAGCGGACCGAGGGCACCAAGCGAGTCTTTTCGTTCTCTCAGAATATATCCATTCCGTCGTACTTGATTGCAATCGCCGTCGGAAACATTGCAGGGCAGCGCGTGGGCCCGCGGACAACCGTGTGGAGCGAGCCAGAGGTGGTGGAATCGGCTGCGTGGGAGTTTGCAGACACGGAGCTGTTCATCAAAACGGGCGAGGACTTTCTGACTCCGTATGTGTGGGGTGTGTACGATTTGCTGGTCTTGCCGGCGAGTTTTCCGTACGGCGGAATGGAAAACCCGTGTTTGGTGAGACTGCCCCCCGGCGGCCATGGCTGACATGCTCGCTGAAGACGTTTGTGACTCCGTCACTGCTGGCCGGCGACCGCTCGCTTGTGGACGTTGTGGCGCACGAAATTTCGCATTCGTGGATGGGGAATCTGGTGACGAGCGCGAACTGGGTAAGCGGCGCAAAGACCAAAAAACCACGCTCACGCCGCGCGCATCCAGGAGCATTTCTGGCTGAACGAAGGATTCACCGTGTATGTCGAA